>JAIUZE010002960.1:0-46597 GCA_022085475.1 Heliosperma pusillum | reverse complement strand
TGGAAATCAAATCCGAAACCATCATGTTATTCAAAGACTCGGGAAAGACACTCTTAGGCAACCGAATACGCTCACTAGGGCTTGCATCTCACCGTTAGCGGTATAAGATTGATAAGATTGAGACTCGACAGAAAAACCAAGTCAAGTCATGCGATGATCACATAAATCCAACATATTATCATCCATTCACGAACCAAGACATTGACGGTGTCCAATCATGCAATGACCATGAATAATGTCATGAAATCACGCCTTCAAAGACGACACAAGACGACAACTCTCACGGTAAATGAAACGCACTAGCATCGGGTACATGGCAAGTATGATTAAAGGCATCCACGGGATCACATTTCCCTGAACTCATACGCGATGCTTACATTTCGCCTATGTAGACTAATTTCCTCCTGGTAGCACGACGATAATAATACGGTACTAGTCTAAACCTGGCCCAGACTCTCGGAAATAAAGATGTTCCGCATTCGACATGCGATTAAAGCGTTTCGCATCCAAGACTCGGGCTTCTAATAATAAATGCCGAGTACCCCAAATTCGGTAGATCAATTCACGAAAGAGGCGGAAAAGAGCTCAAGCCTCATAACAAGCGGTACGCTACATGCAAATAACACCACCTCGCAAGTACACAACATTTGACGGCCGGGTCGATCAACGCAATGCGTTCAACTCCCAACAACGTTGTCGTATGCCCACTACACATGCAATTAAGCAGTAGGATACCTCTCCGTTCCGACATTCCAGCCTTGCGAACGGGAAGGTAGCCAAGGGAATGAGAGTACAAAGCACAAGACAAAATAGTGCTCAAACCGTAACATTTGTGAAAATCGACTCAAAGTGGGACATAGCAAAAACCGTCACAAAACATGTGATACATGCGAATGAGATATCATAAATCCAAAACATGAATCAATACATGATACCCAAGCATTAGACCAAGTTTAAGAAGCATAATAAATAAGAAACATAGATAACTCTCCAAAACAACAAGTTTGGAAACTAACTTAAACAAGGGTTCACTTCAAACTGTCATAACTAGAGTTCTAGATATGGGAATCAGAAATTCCAAGTCGAGGTGATAGCTTATCCTCTTACGGTTCCAACGAATGGTCACAAGCCCAAAACAAGCAAGTAACGAAGGAGATATGATCATTCTACCAAAAAGGGTCAGTGCAGTGAAACTGCACAAGTCACGACCGTGACTTGTATTTCACGACCGTGAAATGAGGTTTCACGACCGTGAGATGATCTCACGACCGTGAGATACTCTGTTACCATTTCACCCGAGAGCCTTCAACCAAATTCAATCCTATCATTTCCAATTCTCATAATTCCTCTCTAATAACTATCAACAATCAATATTCATCATCAACAATCATCAAACAACAACAATCATTATCCATAACATAATTCCTAACTTACTTATCGTATTCTAAATACGAGTCCTAGCATATAAAGCATGTAAAACACGTAAATGATACCGAGTAACCCTTCACCGTTACCTTTAAGCGTCTTTAAACGATTTCTAAGCCTTCCTCCACTAGTTAGTAAACTTTGTCGGGTCTAGAAAGTCTCCACCTAAACAAAGACGACAAAAGATGAATATAATTCACCTTTGAGAAAGACGGATAAATTGAAAAGCGAGAAAGACGGAAATTTTATTACCAAATAAGGTAGAGGACAATGAGAGCGGAAGATTAAGACAGAAATCAACGGATTTGAGCAAGAAATGGATGAGTAGTGAGGAGTTTGAGTTTGATTGAAAATGGGTTTAGGGTTTTGTTTACATGATGAAGAAGAAGGAGAAGAAGTAAGTGGAAAAAGATGAGGGAAAAAGGGGAGTATAAGGGATTAAGTAGGAAAAACATGGGAAAAAGCCCATAAGCGCCTTAAGGCGTAACTCACTCGGAATCTCGCGTAAAGTCCAAATACGAACTCGGAAATTCTATATTAGACACGAAAAATTTAATTTACGACTAAAACTAAATTTCGCTGAAAAGTATCCGTGTAATATTTTTAATATAAAAATAGGGTACATTTGCGGGTGTTACACATAATACTTTGGAACATTGTGACCTCCGTTGGTTATGGGAAGCACAACCACAAGTTGGTAAAGTACAAGGATGGACATAGGCATTTTGCGGGTTTAACTGAAGAATAGAAAGAGTATGTGAAACAACAAGTCCGAGCCTCGATTCCCCCGAGAGATATTAAAAACGGTCTTCATCAAAGAACCCCGGAAAAACCGCAACCCTCAAGCACCCAAATATATAGTGAGACAACCAAGCTTAGGCTTGAAATGAGAGGGAATCGAAATCCCGCTCAACAAATGTTGTCCTTAGCTGTAGAAGCGAAATATGTGCATTGGCATGAGAAGAATCTCGAGACATATGAGCTTTCTCATGTTTTCATGTCTCATCCGGAAGCCGTGAAGCTGTTTCGTACCTATCCACATGTTGTCCTTATTGATTCGACCTACAAGACCAATGTGTACAAGATGGCACTCGTTGAGCTTGTTGGTGTCACACCATGTGGATCTTCATTCTTAATTGCTTGTGTATTGATTCCTTCTGAGTCGGAAGATGGGTAAAAATGGTTATTGAAGAAGTTGGGTATGCTTCTCGAGTTCACCGAAGCATCTATTTCAGCATTTGTCACTGATCGGGAGTTGGGTTTGATCGCGGCTCTACGGTCCGTCTATCCTCTTACACCTCACTTGTTGTGTCGTTGGCACTTTAACCGTGTTGTTGAGAGCAAAGCACAATCGTGGTCAAAGCACGAGTGGCGCACAAAGCATATCATGTGCAATGAAGAGCATGGTTGGAATGGAGTAATAAATGCTACTACCAAGGAAGAGTTTGAGTTGCGTTGGGCCGCCTTTTGTAAAAATTGGAAGGTAGTGGCGACTTATGCGGCGAAAACATGGGGCCCGTACTCAACAGGGTTCGTATTATGTTGCACACTATGAAGATTTGTACAAGACAAATTTCGAAAACTGGCATACATGTATGGGAACGACACCTAGAGTGCGTCGCACAAGAAGGGATAAGTCTTGACTGTTGTACTTGTGTAATTGATGGATATTTATGTATTATTTTTTCTTCTTTTATCTCAATTTTCTGTATTTAAAAATTATGCTGGTTAATAATGTCCACAAACTTTTTTGATTAGAAAAATTAGACAATAGATTATAAGTAATGATACCTTCAGTTACGTTCATAGGATGAATGGAAGGGTTGTTGAGACCGTAAATAGGTACCATTACATAATTCCAAACATAAAATAATAATAATAAAAATAAAAGTACCATTACATAATTCAAACATAAAATAATCTAAAATAATCCGTAGAAACACAATACAAATAAAATAAAACATAACTAAATAATCAAACGTCGTCATGTCCTACATCATCGTCGTCGTCGTCCTCCGTGATCCTGAAGTAGTCGGCCATATCTGTAACCAACCGGTTTACACACGATGTCATCGCCTGCTCAGTAGGCTATCTGTAGATAAGTGAGAGCCTCCATGCAAGAGCTCTGCCGAACTCGGGCTCATCCAAAAGAGGCACCGTAGAAAACTTGGTACGACGGCCGGGAGGAAAGAAATACGGGTGGGAGGACTTCGGGTACCATGTCATGTAACGATCAACCGTGTCAAACGGCATCACGACCGGATGTGAACGGTCTCTCAAAACGATCCTAGCCTCTGGGAGCCCCTACTCCGAATCAGGAAACTCTCCATAATACAACCTATAACCCGACTTCGGTGAAGCCGGACGATGCTCAACAGCTGGAGTAATCATGGTGGTCGGGATAGGCTAGACATACCCAAACTGCCGCAAAAAACAGTCAGGCTGATATGGCTCTACTACATCAAGAAATCTAATCAACCCCGAATAAAGCGATGTCCTACAAGACCGATGTGAACCAACACCGTAAGGGGTCCAACGGATATGCTCCGCCCTAAGCCCGTCTAGCCTCTGACGGTGCTCATCTAGAATCTTCTCCTCCCCCTTAAACCTAGGAACCCGTGACCAAGCCTCCACTAGTGGTCTACCCTCAACATAGTATCCTGCATGGGGTCGGAAATGGGGAAAATACTCATATATCCAAGCCTGGAGCAACGGCAAACAACCGATAAGCCCACGAGCATCTCTCCGCGACGCCATACCCAACTGACGGTACAAGTACGCCAATGTCGCAGCCCCCCAAGCATACTCACCAAAACTATCCAAGTCATCAAATAAATGAAGCATCCGGGCCACTACCCTATCACTGGACTTGTCCGTGAACAATGTTTGTCCAACCAACAACATCAAGTACGCCCTCAACGACTCATCATGGCGATCCGTCTCCACAACCTCCCTCAACTTCTGAGTCGACAACCCACCACTCCTATAATATGGTGGCTCGACATCCTGAACGCCAGCCCAAATAAAGTAGCCATCTTCTCCCTTAAGCATGCATCCTCCCTCGTGCTACCCTCCTCCTGCTCCACCATACCCTCCACAAAAACCCTAGTGCCACTCACCTTTATCCCTAGAATACGCTGAACATCATGTAATAAGATAGTGATCTCTCCAAAAGGCATATGGAAACTGTTAGTATCCGGCTGCCACCTCTCTACAAATGCATCACATAGATTTTCATCTATGTCGGTGGTCACACAACTCCTCAAAACACCAAGCCCACTCTCACTAACTCTCCGGGCAACCAGCTCCGGCACCTTCATCCCGTTCATAGCCTCCATACAACCGGACCTCTCGTAACACTTGAGCCACGATCTCACCGGCTTGGCCTCCGTCCAACTGCTATAAGCCACGTGCCCACCGAAACTACGTAAGACGTTGAGGTGAACCGGTCCACCCTCAACCACGCCACTAAGACGCCAAGACAAATCCCTCTTCGTCTTCTTCCTCCCCGTGCTAGATGAACCCTGACTAACCGGCACATATCGTCCTCTACCAACCTGTACCACCGTCTTACCTGTTGGTTCGGCTGCCTGGTTCTCTAAAAAACACTCGTCATCGGGCTGCTCTGCCGCCCCCTCCGACTCAGATCCTGAACCGCCGTCAACATTACCATCATCAACGGCACCTACCCTATAAAAAACTGACGGAAAAACTGTCTCGCTCACAGCAGGCGGGGGCGTTGGGGCAACGTCCATGCCCTCTGACCGAGTAGGACGAAAGACAACTCCGGGTTGACGCACTCCGGGTAAACGCCGCTTAGATGCCGTCACTTTTCGGCCTTTCGTACGATCAGGGACCACCAATATGTTTTTTTCTTTATCCACTGCATATACGATAATATAATGTTATGAAATAACGAATAACATATGAAATAACTTATAACATATGAAATAACAAATAAAACATTATTTCAAAAGCGATCAAAAATGTATAAAACGTTATTTCAATAGCGATCGATAACTTTACGAGAAAAAATATAAATTTTACACGAATTAAACTACATATGTTTTAGAAAAAATATAAATTTACGAGAATAATACGTCCATCGATAACAAAGAAAAAAAATGTCGACACCCTACGCCAACGTCCAGACCAGACGTTGGTCAATGATACCAACAACCAGACTGAACGTTGGTGTCACTGACCAACGTCCAGACCAGACGTTGGTCACTGATACCAACGTTCAGTCTGGACGTTGGTATCAGTGACCAACATCTGGTCTGGACGTTGGTCAGTGACACCAACGTTCAGTCTGGACGTTGGTATCAGTGACCAGCGTCCATTCTACGCGTCAATATCCTAAACCAACGGCTAATTCAACCTCCATTGCACAATACAAGCGTCCAAACTCAATCCAACAACAATCAAAACCCATCTTCAACAACACAACACAATCACTAAACTAATTCTATTTCTAATTTGAAAAACAAACAACAATTTACTAACAATAACTACTAATTCAAAGAAATAACTAATTAAAAGAAGGAAACTTACTTGAACAAGGGGTAGCAGCGGCGAACACGGGGGGCGGCGGCACTGTCGTGGGGGTCGTGGCGGCACTGTGGTGGTGGGGCTGGGGTTGGTTGGGGTGGTGAGGTAAGAGTGAAAGAAATGTGGGTTTAGGGAAGAGAGTGAAAGGAATGTGAGGTAAGGGTAGTGACCGTCTTTTTTATAAAAAAACGTCGACGATGTTTCGTAACCCGGCCAGAAATTAAGAGCAATTTAGCATATACACCCAGAAAGATTATAAAACAAATCAAATAAACTAGAGTTTGAGTCGATTTTACAAATCAAATAAATTAGAGTTTGGGTCGATTTTACAAATCAAATAAAAGAGGGTTTGAGTCGATTTTTTGGGGAAAATCACAAATATTATACAAAACAAGAGAAATAAATTACCTTATGAAGTGTTGAACGGCGATTATTGATGATGAATGGCGATTTGAGAAGGAGACGATAGAGGGATTTAGGAGTTGTGAGGGGCCGGGAGAGGCGGAGATGAGAGTAGAGATTAGGGTATGTGACTTTGTGTCGATTGTTTCTGTGTCATTGTATCGTCTTTTTTTTTTTTTTTTACTTTTTACGTTTTTTTTTTAATACTTCAGACAAATCCGGATATCCGGTTTTAAGAAATCACAATCCACATCTGATCCACTTAATTCGGAAAAAACCGGATCGGAGATCCACTTTAAATGGTATCCATATATTCGGATTTTTTTTTTAATCGGATTCGGATACAAAATTCATATCAGAATCTTTTGCTCAGCCATACCGGCACTCGGTCGAGTGACACGACCCATGCCGAGTGCCTCACCGGCTCACCGAGTGGCTCCGAGAGTTCTAAAAGGAGCTTGTGTTACACCTACAACAAATACAACCCAAACTAGTTTAAAAATCAACAAGCCATCTCCTAAGTACAATCACACACGACAAACAAAACAACAATGACCTAAAGTCAGTAAATTAGAAAAGCCCTAAGGAAGTAAGTAACACCAGATTAAGTCAATCCAAGGACATGCAACCAAAAAAAACACAAATCTAAATCAACACATTGCCACAATGACCCCAACAAGTTTAAAACTCAACAGGTCGTTTCTCAAGTACACATTACAAACGACAAACAAGAGAAACATGATGAAAGGAAAAGCAATAAGAAAAGCCTAAGGGAGTGCAAAAACAACGTAAAACGCTAAACAAATGAGATGCAACAAATAAAACACACAAGTAAATCAACTGCCAACAACAAATGCCGCTAGAACAAGTTTAAAAATTAACAGGCCGTCTTCTAAGTACACATCACATACGATAAACAAAGCAAAAATGACCCAAGGACGGGCCATCAGATGAGTCTTAAGGAAGTGACAAACAATTAAAAAGGTTAAACCAGACATGCAATCCTAAATCAAATAAAGATTCGCCACATATAGAGAGAATAAATCACATGCAACAAATATCGACAATCAAAAGAGAATAGATGAGAAGGAGATAAGCTCACCAAGTAACAGAGGAAAACTGACAACGAAATGCGATCACACCGCAAAGATCGGAAGAGGAAACCCCACAACAACAACAATCGCCTTTTGCACAGACGAAAAGAATGGAGGAAGGAAAAAGTCGGGGAGAGCATACAAAAATGGGGGAAATGGAAGACAAACAAAAGAGGGCGCATTAAAATAAGCAAGTAAGTGAGCATGTGGACATATAGTGCTTCTACTGTAGCAAACATGATAGGTACGCGATGCACTATTTTTTATGAACAACAGAGTGTAATTTGGGCTTTCTAGAATCTTGCCTTTATTAAAACCCAAACATTTCAAGCCACCACATTGAACGAAGTCATAAAATAGATGTTTTCATTTTTGAAATCTTATCTTATCTTTATTTAAACCCAAACATTTTAAGCCACCACATTGACCCACGTCATCAAGTCAATGTTTTTTTTTTCAATTTCCTTTATTCTATTTACTTTTGCAATAGTGGGAGGACCAATTTAATTGTTAATTATAATTTCCTTAATTATTTCAAGGGACTAAACACAAATCCTTAATTTCAATTTAATAAAAAAAATCAGGAAAACTAATGCACATTTTGTTAAAGATTTTAACACGAATCACTCTATCCACAAAAAAAGCATTAAAATTAACTTCTGAATCATATTCTCTTGAAAAATAACAACGATAGTGTAACAATAATAATTACCAGATCTAACGGAATTTATGGCATAAAATAAATAGGGAATTCAATTCTCTATGTTTGTCAAAGGCTCAATTTTTGGGGGGGGGGGGGGGGGGGGGGGGGGAGGGAATGGGACTGTAAGTTTTCATTAAAATCCCACATTGGTACAAAGCATAGTCAATAACGACTATCTTATCATTTTATTACAAACTCATATCATTTCAAAACTTGTCTATTCTTACTCTTAATATTACATTTTCTAGCTCTCAAGCGTACTTCCTGAATAATTTCCTTAACTAAGCAATCAGGTCTAATCACACTACCCTCAATCCTGCACTGATTCCTACATCTCCAAACATGATACATAAGACTAGCCAAGATCATAGCAACAATCTTCTTCTTGCAGGTTGCCCTAATACGACAGGTAGTCCACCAATGAATCACTTCCTGAACTGGTAGCTGAACCTTGCACCATTCTAATAACAAAGAGCATCATCTTCTACTGAAATGACAGCTAAAAAACAGATGATTATGATCTTCAGGAACCACTCCACATAAAAAAACACATATTCGAGCAATCATCCCCATTCTCTGCAACCTGTCTTGAGTTGGCAGACGCTTGTAGGCAATCAACCAGGAGACAAAATGATGTTTAGGCACCACCCATCTGTTATACATCCAAGGAACCCATGGGACATCCTCATGGCAAGGTTGTAACCAGTGCACGTATCCTTTTGTAAAGCTGTAAGGCAGAATGTTTTTATTGTTATTCCTATCCAAAATTGCATCCTTCAAGGTACTCTTTACTTGACAAATCTTAGGCCAAGCCCAGCTCGAGTTGAGGGTGGGCTCAATTTTAATATCGGCCCAATTTAAAAACATAAATAATTTGATAAAAATATTAAAATTTGATACACGAAAACTATGGGAAAAAAATACTCATAATGAATAATTTATTGAAGTCGGAAAATATAGCAAAAATTATGTAAGTACACAAATTTGTGAAGGACGACAATCCTCCAAGAGAAAGAGATATATTAGGACAAGCAGAGCAATATTTTATGAGATTGAAGGTTGTATTTTGTGGGAGGTAGGGTTTGCTCTTGAGGAGCAGTATTTATACGAAGGTATAGGTATGAACCTAAACGAAAAATTGGGTCAAGCAATAGGTTAACTTAACCGCAAAAATAACGGAAATAGAAAAAGAAATTGATACGTTCATTTTATATATACTTTCCCCCTCATATTAGCTCGTTTATACATGTTATTATTCACTTTTTATAGTGGTTGTATGAGTTAATTGCTTCTTCGGAAGTACTCTTGTGTTTTAATGTCATTTGTAGGATATGAAACGATTTTAGGTCGTTTCGACGTCAAATCCTTACATTTGAATGATTATTGAGAAAGCTCAAGCTAAGATTGACAAGTACATGAGCTAACGATGGCATGCTGTGAAGTTTTGAAGGTTGAGTGTCAAAGGAAACAAGTTTCAAGTCATTCCGAGCAAGATTGAGCAAGTTACGACGGTGTTACTATGCTTGCTCAATAACCGTCTCCAACCCCTATCATCAACCTCTATCCCTTGGGGACATGATCAAAGATAATTTTAAGGTTGAAATAAGGCTCAAATGATGCTTATACACGTCCCATATCGGGGTTGAAGACCCAAAACCAATGAGGTTGCAATTGGAAGTGAAAAAGCGAAGGAATTAGAAAATTGTGCTGAGAGGGTTGCGTCCCCGATCGAGGACACCTAAACCCCGATCGGAGTTGCCTTATTCTACGCGTTTAGACACCTCAAATACCCCTATTTACTCATCATTAGTGCTCATAAGTTCGACATTGATGGCACGCATCTTCTAGAGCCTATATAAAGTGGGGTTTGCAGCATAAATCATGACATCCATCATGGCACAATCCAATCTTATACAACAACATCTTCTCTTATTTCTTAGATTAGTTTAGTGTAATTTTAGTCTTAGTTTACTTTTTTTATAGACTTATTGTTGTCATAAATCAAGCTTTGCCTTGGGTTTACTTTGGAGTTTTCTTTCTTATTCAAGTAATATTCCTTAGTATCGGTAATTCTTATTCTCTTGCTTTTCTTTTATTAATCCAATTTCCTTCTTTTTATAGTATTATCATGTTTAGGCTTGTACCTATGTTAATAGTTAGTTTCATCTTTATAATGAGTTAGTAATTTATTTATTTAGGGTGTAGGGGAAGCATGTTAGACTAACATTTGATATTGTTAGATTGTGGGTTATGTGAATGTTATATTGTTTCTATTACATGCGTGTATCATATGTTAATCTTTGATCAAAGGCCGCGATTGTTAGACTATACTTGTTAAATTCTTTTCCTTAGAACGAAAGGCGGGAAGGGAATTAGATAAAGCATGAATAGTAGGACGACCTAGTAAGATTCGAAAGGCTGTTAGGACCCGTTCTATGGTACAGTAGTACTCATCTCGACAAGGAGGTACCATTTGGCGTAAACATTTATCGACTTCACTACCCCTTTGTTGACAATATTATTATGCTAGTTTACATGTGAAACTTGTATCCCCTAGATTCGTCATTATATTGTTGTTATTCATTCCTGTTATTTGCTTTACTTTACCATTTACTTCCAAACCAATCTCAAACAATCGAACCGACCTTGATAGAATTCACCCCATGACACTTCGCTAACTGCATTTATTTGTTGTTAGCCTATACTAGGATAATTATCTTTGATTTGGGTACGCGACAACTGTACACCCCTGATTTTATAATCATAGGTATTTAATAAAGTCGTTAATTTTATAAAATTTTCTTTTACTTTTATCAGTTAAAATATTTTAAATCGATGATTTCTGTTTTCGTAGCTTTAAATTAATGTTAAATTGAATTTAGTTTAGTTGGGTAGAAACCGTCACATTTCAGTCCGTTATGAGCCCATAATTAGACTCTACTCGAAAATCCAAGAAGGTCAACCTAACATGAGATTTGGGCCTTTTATATTTCACCTTCTCAAAACAATCCCACCATAAACTTGACCTCCTTCCTCATAAATTCAGCAAACTTCATCCCTTCCATTTAACCAAAAACCTCCATTAAAGCTTCATAACTTCAAAAACTTAAGATGGATGTCATTTCTTTGTCTCTCAACGAAACTTGATTTTTATATCAATAATCTTCTCTCATTCTCCTCTTCCTTTTCATACCATAAAATATCTCTTTCCTCCAACTTCTTACCATTTTTCTATATCTAAACTTAAGACAAACACAACTTTTCATTTCTTAACCGAATTCAATTCCGTTTAATGTATCGAAATCCTCTCACCATCCTGCTTATTTCTAGCCAATAAAAGATCAAAACTTTTAACCTTCTTTCAAGACCGATTTTCCAGAATTTCGGTCATACCTTCTAGTCTTGTTATTTGTCGGAAAAAGATGGATTTTGAAGATTTTGGGTCAAGGGATTCGTTTGGGTTGATGGTTAGCTTGAGAATCAAAGATTGGAAGTGCTAATCAAGGTAACGTAGACGGGTTACTCGATGTCACATCTTATGTGCTTCTATGCGTTTAGTGTAGTTTTCACATGAAAGATGATTTCTGTAGGTTATGCTAGTATGAAATTGTAACTACAGCAAGTTTACTAGTTGGAATTCATCTCATATGTCTTAACTTGTGGAAATTGGTAGTGTTGATGTTAAACCCCTCTTGTTATTGCTTAAACTTGTGCTTTATATCTTAAATGATTGTCTTATGATGTTTTAATGTTGAATGTAATTATTTAATGCTAATATGTCGCACGAAATGAGGTTTTTGGTGTGTTATGTTGATAAGTACAAATGGGTGTAAGATTGTTTGACTTAAAGTTGAGTTTGTTGTGTTAATTTAAAGGATGATTCCAATGTCTCTAATCCTTGTTCATTGCTTGTTTGTGTTTTGATCTTGTATGTTGAGTTTGGAGTTTGAAGATTCATCTTCAAACCCAAGGAAAGGGATGAAGATTCATGTTCATGGTTCATGTGTAGCTAACGGGTGAAATTTCACCCGGCCGGGTGAAATTTAACCCGACCGAGCGAAATTTCTTCTGGTACAAAGGTTGTTAGAAATTGCCTAAGAATATTATGGGAGCCGGCGGATGAAATTTCACCCGGGCAGGCGAAATTTCTCCCAGCGGACGAAAGTTTTCCTACACTGACCCCTTTTTGTAAAATGATCATATCTCCTTCGTTACTTGTTTGTTTGGGGAGTGTAACCTACCGTTGGAACTGTAAGAGGATAAGCTATTACCTCCACTTAGAATTTCTGTATTTTCATGTCTAAAACTCTAGTTGTGACCGTTTATAGTTTACCCTTATTTTAGTTGGTTTCCAAACTTGTTGTTTTGATATGGGCTTTATGTTTCTTATTGATTATGCTTCTTAAACTTAGTCTAATGCTTATGTAACATGTATTTACTCTTGTTTATGATTGATACATTTATATTATGCCTTATTCACATGTCTAGTGACGGTTTTGGATATTTAGCTCATTTGAGTCATGCATATCTTGAGTAGTCTGTTGAGTCTTATCTATTGGATTTTTTGAACTCTCATATCCCGGATGCACCTCTATACTCGTTAGACTTGATGTCAACACTGCACGGGTCGATACGCACAGCGCCTAGTATCCATCGTTTACGGCTAGGACTACTGGGGGAGCGATGGGTGTAACACCCCAGATTTTATAATAATGAATAATTTACTAAAGTCGTAAATTTTATAAATTCGTCTTTTACTTTTATTGGTTAAAATATTTTAAATCGATAATTTATTATTTCGTGGCTTTAATTTATTGTTAGATAGAATTTAGTCTAGTTGGGTGGAAACCGTCGTATTTCAGTCTGTTACGAGTTCATAAACGAATTCTACGCGAAAATTCAAGTGAGTCGACCCGATATGAAATTTGGGTCTTCTATCATTCTTTTCTCAAAACAAAAGTCACTAACTACCCTTCTCCCTCTTCATTTTCCAGCAACATCTCCTTCCTCAAAACAACCAAAAACCCCATTAAAACTTCATCACCTTATAACCTTAAGACGGAAGTCATTTCTCCGTCTCTCAACGAAACTTGACGATTTTTATACCAATCTTCTCATCTCATCCTCCTCTACATTTTCATACCATAAAATCCTCATTTCCATCAACTTTTTATAAAACCCATTTTCTAGATCTAAACTTAAGACGGACGTAACTTCTTCATTTCTTATCCGAATTCAATTTCGTTTGATGTTCCGGAATCCTCTCTCCGCCCTCTTCCTTTCTATGTAAGTAAAATAATGATCTTTAAACTCTATTTAAGTCTAATTTTCCAGAATTTCGGTCTACCTTAATATAGTGTTAAAAGTTAGTTTTTGGGTTAATTTTGAAGATTTGGAACAAGGAATCCGGTTGTGTATCTTGGGCTTGCTTAAAGATTGCTAATTCGGAGTGCTAAAGAGGTAACGGTGATGGGTTACTCGGTATCACGTCTTTATGTGTTTCTTATGTGTTTTAAATTAGTAATTATGATAAAAATTAGTGCTTTGTTAGTTAGTGCCATGAATTCATGTTCTTACATGTTAATAATGAAATTGGGTAAAGTTGTTGTGTTGTGCCTTGTTAATGATGAAATGAACTTGTACCCATGTTTATGGTTGTTTCATGCTATTCAAGTTCTTGTATGAAGTTTACATGTATCGATATGTTTTGGTAATAGGAAACTAGAGACACCCGTATCGGCAGAAACGGGTCTGTACCGGAACGGGACGGAGTCCAGTGGCTATGAAAGTTTGACAGATTGATCGGCGTCGAAAAGTTAAGTGGTTTAGGCTTTTGAAATTCTTGATTTGGAGTTCGTATGAGGAAATGACGTCCGTTTTACTATTTTGAGCTTTTGAATGATTATAACATATGAAAATTAATTCTTTATATTATTATGTTCATTAAGTATGTTGGAACTTGTATTGAGCATTAAATGTGTGTGGGTTTTGCTTTAAATGATGCTTATGCAATGATTGGTGATAATGGATGAACATTTAATGTGGATTTGATGCTATCAAATGTTGTTGAAATTAATTGGGAAGTAATTAGATTGAATGTTGGTTGTTGTTAGTTGATAATTGATATGAGAATTGATGATTTGTGATGATAGATGATATTTGTGTTATGCCTTAGTGAAAATTGTGAAATTCGTGTATTTCGTGCCCGAGAATGAACGCTGGCAGCGTTCCCTGGATGCTGGCAGCGTCCGACGCTGGCAGCGTTACTCGCTGCCAGTTTTCCAAAGTCGACTGCAGTTTTCTTTCACTGACCCCTTTTCGTAAAATGATCATATCTCCTTCGTTACTTGCTTGTTTTGGGCTTGTGACATCCCGTTGGAACTGTAAGAGGATAAGCTATCACCTCCATTTGAAATTTCTGCACTTTCATGTCTAGAACTCTAGTTATGACCGTTTGAAGTGGACCCTTGTTTTAGTTGGTTTCTAAACACGTTGTTTTGGAGAGGGGATCTATGTTTGTTATTCATTATACTTCCTAAACTTGTTCTAATGCTTATGTATCATGTATTGATTCATTTTTATCATAAATAAATTTATATAATCCCCTATTCTCATGTTGGTGACGGTTTTTAGATGTGTCCCCTCTTGAGTCGGCCCTACATTATGTTTTCTTTTGAGCACTACTTGTTGAGTGCTTTAGACTCTCATTTCCCGGCTACACCTTATCCTCGTTAGACTGCAATGTCGGAGCAATGGGGTGTATCCTTGATGCTTGTATGCATGTTAGTGGGGATATGACGACGTTGTTGGGAGGCGAACGCAATGCGTTGATCGACCTGGCCGTCAAATGTTGTATCCTTGCGAGGTGGTGTCATTGCATGTAGCGTACTAGCTTGACTTTTGACTATAGATCTCTTTGTCCGCCTCTGCCGTTGGCCGTACTGCCGGATTTAGGGTACTCGGCTTCTGTGTTTGACCGAGTCTTGGATGTGTGCACGCCTAGCCACATGTCGAATCGGGTACACGCCTTGTCCCGAGAGTCTGGCCAGATTTAGACTAGGACCGCGTTATTAACTTCGTCCTACCGAGAGGATTAGAGTCTTTCATATACGAAACGTTTATCGTGTATGGGTTCAGGGAAACGCCTTTATCCCGTGGACATGTTTGTCTAGGTCATGAGTATACGAAATGCCTTATCGTATGCGGTTCAGGGAAACGTCTTATCCCGTGGACTTCTATTGACTTGTCTTGCTATTGTACATGATACTAGTGCGTGTCATTTACCGTGAGAGTGTGTAAGCTTATGTTTGATCATATGATGGATTGTATACTTGATTGATTTGGATGCCTATGATTGGTTTGTATGTCGAGTCCTAAACCTTCTCAAGCATATGTCGCTAATGGTGAGATGCAAGCCCTTAGTGTTCTATATGGTTGCCAAGGGGAGTCTTCCCCAAGTTTTCTATTGCATTATGATGATGGATGATGGTTTTATTTACTCGTATATTGTTATTATCATAATGTTATTCTTACATCCGGCATGATATATATATTTGCATGATGACACATGATTACATGCTTGTTTATGTGCGTTTTGTTGTGATATGGTTGGGAGAACCCTGAGTTACTCCCCACTGACTGTGGCATTCATTTTTAATGAATGAACAGGTTGCAGGTTGGTGTTTGCATGGGGTTGTGGCGAGTGAGCTAGCGAGCGTTGTACTGACAGCGATTCACCCTTAGCGTGTAGTTATATTAGTTTATTATCTTAACTGTGTTTGATCAAGGGATCGATGTCCCTTATATTTATTTAAGATACAATTTGTATAAACGATTTATTAAATTAAGTTTTGGTTTTGTAATATAGTGACATTCGCGGATTTGTTTTTAAAGTTTTTAAAATCTCGTATTTTCCGCTGCAAATCTATGTGTTTACTTTACTGCGAAATCGCGGGGTGTCACAATGGGGGTACAACCTTGATGCTTGTTGCATTTGTTAGTGGGGATATGACGACGTTGTTGGGAGGCGAATGCAATGCGTTAATCGACCCGGCCGTCAAATGTTGTATCCTTGCGAAGTGGTGTCATTGCATGTAGCGTACTCGCTTGTTTACTTTGACCTTGTCTTTCGCGTATTTTAGCCGGAAGATAATACTTGTGCTCTTTCCGTCTCTTTCGCGTAGTTTAGCCGAATTTGTGGTACTCGATCAACTTATAGGACGTCGAGTACCACAAATTCGGCTAAACTACGCGATGTCCTATGAGTTGATCGAGTCTTGGATGCGAAATGTTCATCGCATGTCGAATCGGGTACACGTTTTGTCCCGAGAATCTGGCCAGGTTTAGACTAGGACCGTATTATTATCGTCGTCCTACCGGGAGGAAATGAGTCTTTCGTGTACGAGATGTTTATCGTATACGGTTCAGAGAAATGTTTATCCCGTGGCCGTGTTGGTCATACTTGCTAAGTACAGATGCTATAGCGTGTCATTTACCCTGAGAGTGTGTTTGCTTATACGTTTGATGATATGTTGGCTTGTATACTTAGAATATTGGATGCTTATGATTGGTTTGACTGTTGAGTTCCTAACCTTCTCAAGCATATGGTCGCTAATGGTGAGATGCAAGCCATTGGTGATCTATATGGTTGCCAAGGGGAGTCTTCCCGACCCGAGTCATTGTTACATGATGATGATACGATTGATGATTCATATGCTTATATACTGTTATTACGTAATGTTATCCTTATATCCGGCATGATATGTATGCATGCATGATGAAATATGATTTTATGCTTTTTTATGTGCGTTTTGATGTGAATGGCTGGGAGAAGACTGAGTTACTCCCCACTGACTGTGACATTCATGTTTCATAAATGAACAGGTTGCAGGTTGGTGTTGCATGAGGTTTTGACGAGTGAGCTAGCGAGCGTTGTACTTACAACGATTTACCCTTAGTGTTGTAGTTTTGATTAGTTTATTATCTTAATTGTGTATTTACCAAGAGATAGGTGTCCCTTGTATTTATTTAAGTTACAATTTGTATAAACGATTTATTAAACTAAGTTTTGGTTTTATAATAGTGACATTCGCGGTTTTGTTTTTAAAGAAAAATATCGTATTTTCCGCTGCAAATCTATGTGTTTACTTTATTGCGAAATTGCGGGGTGTCACAACAACCCTGTCAGAAATAATAGTAAATGCAGGAGTAGTGAACGTAATATTATTAACATAAAATGTTATGAAAGTAATAATATTAACAATAGGAGTAGTGAATGTGTCTTATAATGTATTGATAAATTTTACATCTCATCATATTTCGAGATGTGTCATAGGAAAGTATATTAGAAATGATAAATGTATGAATTAGACAAGTCTAACTCGATTATTTTTCATATAAAACTTAAATTGTAAATAGAGGTAGCCCAGGCGAGGTCGATCACCAAAATAGTGTATTCAAATCTAAAATCTTAAACAAAATTTATAACCCAACTATTACATTTGCAATTTAAATAGCTGAACAAAAAATAGACAGTTTTTATTGTTTTATTTTAAAACTTAATTTTGAAAGAAAATAATTTCGCACGGGAAAGTGGTGATTAGCCTCCTTAAATTTGGTTAATTGTAAGATTAAGCCACATAAGTTATAAATGTAGTAATTAAGCCCCATAACTTATAAATGTAGTAATTAAGCCCCATAACTTTGACAAAAAGTGAAATTCAACTATATTATTAAATGTAGTAATATAGTAGTAATCCAGTTATAAAAGTAGTAATATAGTCTCTTTTCAACTCAAACTATATTATTAAATCATTTTATATATAATCTCATTGTACATTAAATAGTTATAAATATTTTAAAAATATTAATTTAATTTATGAACATAATCTTTAGATTATATTTAATATTCTTTTTACCGATTTTAATGTAACTCACATACATAAGAGACTACGTTTACAAATGTTCTATTTTGTGTAATTCATTCAAATATTTTTTTTCGCCAAAATGTTTAATAAATTGCATATACAATCTTTAAATTTATAATAAGTTTTGTTATATGATTATGACTTATATAAATGAATAAAATTGAGATTTTTGATGCAATTTTGTTTGGCAATTTAAAAATTTGGGCTCAATTTCACTTCTTATTAAAACTATGAGGCCTAATTGCTAGATTTGAAACTTATGGGGATTAATCTCACAATTGACCAAAGTTACTGGCGCTAATCACCACTTTCGCGTTTCACAATATCATAATACTAGCTTAGACCCGTGCAAAATTGCACGAGCATATATAAAATAAGCTTGTATAATTTTATAATCGGATTTTTTTTGACAATGGATACAGATAGCCTATACTGCCTTACGGGCAACAT
Organism: Heliosperma pusillum; assembly: GCA_022085475.1. Classification (NCBI taxonomy): domain Eukaryota; kingdom Viridiplantae; phylum Streptophyta; class Magnoliopsida; order Caryophyllales; family Caryophyllaceae; genus Heliosperma; species Heliosperma pusillum. The sequence goes on along the minus strand of JAIUZE010002960.1, from coordinate 28,046 downwards.
TGGTAGCTATCCAGATATTGGATCTAGGATAGAGATTAATAGCTAAACATTTAAGTATACTTAATACCGACACAACATAAATTAGAAATACAGCTACAACATTAAGATAAGACAGGACTACAATAGCATAATCGGATTATTAGTAGTTTGAATGTATAACATTTTACTTAAATGGTCTACGTTAGATAAATATATACTCATTCTAAGATCAATAATATTGTCTAGAACTCTAAAATGCATTGTTAAGTTACTGTAACTCATAACTTATTGGAAAAAGGCTTATTTTCTCGAAGGTACTCCAGTTGGGAAAAAAAATGACGCATAATCATCAACTAAGTGACAAACCAAAAAGTTAAACAAACGAAGTCAAATAAAATGATTGCAAGTATTTCCTTTAAATTTGACCGTAAAACTGTCATATTTCCATTTTATTGGACAACTTGACTTGATTATATATCCCCATCGTCACATCGTCCCTTTGATCTTCTCATGGAGTATGGTTCAGATTTTGCTTCCTCTTCCTCTGAAGTATGAAGTATGGTTTGCCTTACGATTGCTTCAAAGTTAGCTCTATTAGATTTCAGCTTGATCTTGACAATCTATCTTTATTGCCTATTGTCTTGTTGCCTGCCTGGAGAAGACACAAAAGCGGAAAACGCAACATGGAATCAATACTCCGTGATACCAAGGCCAAACAAAAGTTCACAACGTAAAGTGTCTCTACTAATACAATTACACGCCTCCTGAACACGTGTATAATATTTAAAAATCTATCATTCTTATTCCGCTAGCTAGTGTGTTGGGAACTGGAGTGTGTAACTTTTATGATGATGAATGACATGTTTAATTTTATGGAAAACCAATGGCACACATACATAACACAAGCTTCTAATCATCCATTCAGTAACACAACTGAATGGCTTAAATATTGCAAACAGAGGTAAAATGGTACACATGCATGATGCATGTCTAGACGTCTAGAGTTACCTCAACTATAGACTAAATCCATTTATTTTGATTTTACAAAACACCTCCTACTTTGAAGTTTGGAGTACTACATAATTATAAAAAAAACTGGTCTCAATCAAGCATAATCATTTGGTGAAATTCGTAGATAAATTGGATCAGTTGGTCTTGCTTCAGATGGACCATTTTGGTCTGAAGTAATAAGACGGAATTTTGTAATCACTTTATAATTAGATGTAAACACTTTTGAAAACAAGTTGATATAAGTTGTGGTTACATTTTATCAAAAAAGTGACATCATAATCCTGTCTTATTTTTCAGACGGAAATGATCCGTCTGAAATAAGAATTTGCAATTATTCATTGTAACCGTTGAAACTCTTCTTATTAAGGACTAAAATCCCCCGTACTAAATACCGCATGAAGGTTTGAGTCTAATGTAAGGTATGATAATTTGTGGTATGAAGTATAACAAAAGTTGTAGAAAGAGTATCCTGTTGAGAATGAGAAAATTACCAAAAAAATATACGAAATCAGCCCACTTGTTATCTGGGACATATCAGAAATTTTGTCTTTATTACCAAATATGGTAGAATTAGACCCGTCTTAAACTTAAAATGAATAGTGCACGTCTTAAGCAAGACTCACTTGTAAGAGATAGATAATTACACATTCACTTGTATGCTGAATAAATGAACATAGCACTCAAGGCTCAAGAATACAATTTACAATTTAGTGAGTCTTGCATGCTTTGTCCCATTTTTGTGTCACATTTTATGTTTCATTGCCTTAATCTTTTAATACCTCATCCTGTTATGATATTTGCAATTTATGTCACATTTTATGTCTCATTAACTTAATCTTTTTATATCTTTGTTAGGAGTATTTTAATCAAATGATTAAGACGAGCGTAGTTTAACAAAAATGCATAATCGAGTTTTACAGAATTAATAGTAGTAGCTTACATGTAAACCACCATAGTCACATGTGAGTCCTCATGTAGGTATCTCCAACAATGCTCTACTTTGTTCCTGGAATAACATACAGAAGAATACATATATTTGAGTACTACAGTTAACAGTTTCAAAGAGCGGTTTAGTACAAAGCAATTATCCGATTATATTTATGACATACAAATGAAATAAAATGGGTAAAAAAAACTATGAAAAACCTGTAATAATGTAACTTTCCTATTACTTTAGAAAGAATTAAAACAATCCCGATAAAAAAATAAAAACATAAAGAACCGTATGAGTCTGAATACAGAGAATTAGAAAATTGGATATCAATTGGATATCAACGTAGTGTAAGTTTTTTTCTAATTCTCAAGAAAGGGAAATGTATAAAAATAACGTAGTTTATATCACATCATTTATCCAAACATCAACAAAAACAACAAAATAGGAGTAATCAATAAAATTAAAAAGAAAGATTAATGAAATTGATGATTGAGAAGAGGGTGATTAAGATGAAGGGTGATTGTAGATCGCTGATAAGCTATGTCGCACACCTAATCAAAGATAAATTTCCCTAAACACAAATTAATGTAGTACGAGGGGTCGAACATAAGGAGACGGGAATTGCGCTATGAAATGCTATGAATAGACTACTATCAAGGTCGGTTTAATGGTTGGTTTGGTTTTAATGTTTAGCTAAAAATGATGTAAATTAAATAATATTAAAATAGTCTAGGGGAGTCGGGTGACTCATGGAAATTCGTAAATGCTCATGTTAAACTTAGAAATTCTTAATATTGTTAATTGTTTAGGCTAAAGACACCCATCTCTCGATATTAGTGTCAACCTTAGGTCGGGTCCTAGAGAACTTTCGTTATGACTAGGTCGTCCTACTACACATGCTTAGTCTAATCCGATTCCGTGCCTCTCGACTTATAGAATGAATTAACAAATTTAATCAATGTAATTGGCCAAATAACAAAGATTAACAAAACAATACAAGCATGTGATAGAAACAATTTACCAATATTAATTCATCCTTATTTTAATATTTGCAACTTACTAATTGTGCATGACTTCCTTAATCCTTAGAAAAATGAAACTACTCACTCATGTTGATAATTAAACTAATAACATTTGGTATAATAAGCATGATAAATATAAAATTATAAAAGAAAACAACTTGTTAATAGAATGTGTTACACTAAGTGAATGAAATTACTACTAACAATTCTAATATAAATAACAATGAAATCTTGATTAACTAGTGATACGATTAACTAAATGACTTGTAAGGTAATGACGAAAGTGAACAGTAACATAAAACTAGAATTATAATTGGCGCAATAGAGAAATATAACTCGGAAATGAAGAACAAATAACCCAAATAGCTTGAATGGAATGATTGAATTATAACTTGAAATGTAACCATCAATTGTTTGTGAACTAAAGAAAACGTAACTTAAAACAAGACAATAATTCTTAAACTCGAAACTTATGCTAAATTATGAAGAGAATTCTATGGGAAATGTATAAAAGTATGTAAGAAGATGCGAGAAAAGATGCCCCTAAGTGTCGAAGTCCCTCTCCTTTATATAAGGAGAGGGCTTGAAACGTAAGTCATTTACAGCACCCCAACCCCAATCGGGGAATGGGAACCCCGATCGGGGTTTCACTAATCCAGGAACATTTGCTTAATGACTCAATTAAATCCTTGAGAAATCCTATGATACGCCTAAGCTCCTTTATTCTCCGGTTAATTTCATGGTTTGGCATCCCATAAGCATACAAAGAGCATCCCTATGTTGAGTTGTGAACTCCTTAAGCTGAGCTTCATTTTGGTTTCTCATTTGTACACCAAACCATTTTACAAATCCTCATGCTTGGGCTTGTCATTTTCCATACTATACTTCCATGGTCCATCTTGCTTCCATTATAGCTTAGTGAACTTTGATGCTTGCTAATGTGCTAGGAAAAAGCTTCTAAATGCTTAGATTCCTACAAAATGTAACAAACACGAGCAATGCACCTCGAACACGTAATTAGCTCACAAATATACTAAACAAAGTATAATAATCATGTAAAATCGAGCTAAATTAGGGAGTAAAATCATTTAAAAACTAGACATATCAATCGCCCTCAAAAATCATACTTAAATCCGCTAACCAACTTAGCTTAAATTCTAAATTCACAATATCCTTTTATGCATATGAAGAATTAAATTGAATGGAATAGTTACACAAAAATATGAGCTCTTCTAATCGTATACGTTAGTTATTTGTTCATGAATATCATAACGGAATGTTTACAGATAATTTAGCCAGAATCGAACTACGAATAATACTTCGGATCAAAAACCAAAAAGCATGGAGATAAATAGCGCGATAATGATATATACATACCTCCTAAACCATCAAAGTATCAATTGATTGAACTACTAATTACATTAATTTGCCGATGTATTTGAACTCATGCACATGGTGGCCACAATGAAGAGTAGCGGATTTATTTTTGCCGGAGGTTGAATGACGGCTGCAGGATACACTCACAATGGATCGATGAGTCTTTTCCTTACGGTTTTTTGAAGTGTACTGCATAGTTGAGCGGGAAAATAATCTTCAATGCTTGTCACGTGTATAAGAAAATAGATAGTGATTCTTCTTTTATAGATATTATTATATTATATAGAAAAATATTTATTTTGAATATACACATTTTCTATCGATTTAAAACATACCCGTGCTATCTGAACGGATTTAAAACTAGTTGGGTATAGAAAAAGAAAAACAGGCCCTAATGTTAGGTGCCACGAAAAACCAACTTATAAAAACCTCAATAGTCATGCAATAGGTCTTGCAGGAGGCCACAATTCTGGAAGAGATTTCATTTTCCATCATCAGGTAAATAAAAGTATAAAATCTTGATCTTGTATACTAACGTTTACCAATCATTTATTTTCTATTTGTTAATCACGAGTTTCAGTTCATATCCATTGAATCATTTTAGGATAAAAAAACATTATGGACTCAAATTCTCCTGAATATATGGAGCAGCAAGTAGCAAGTACTAAGATTCAGATTTACCCAACTCCTAATTCTGGAATTTCTTCTTTCTGGAAAGGTCATCTTTCTCTCAGTACTTCTTTTAATATACCGTAACTGTTTAATTTAATTAATGAGTAAAAAGAACCCATCTTTTTATCATACTCTTCAATTAATTTGCATTTGTTATTGTGTAATGTTTCATGTTTCATGTTTTTTTGAATGCAGAAAAATATGAAAGAGATGCTAAAAAGTACTGGGATGTCTTCTATAAGCGCCACCAGGACAAAGTAAGCAACTTTATGCTCCCTCCTCCCCGTCCCAATCATTTGTTTACCTTGAATTAAAATATATTTGGTAATAGATGCGGTTTTTGATGAGTAATTAGTGTACACAATGGTTAAATCTTGATGATGTCTCAAGTACTTGTCTCTTACTTGAAAGAAACCAATTTGTTTGTTACATTTCTCGCGGCTTTAACATTGTATTGCTACCTGTTTTTAGGTTCTCAGAAGCTTTCATCGTGTTTTGTAATACTCGTATGTAATTGGTTGTAATACTGATGGTAACCCTACTTTATTTGTCTGACCTTATAATATCAGTTCTTCAAGGATCGGCATTACCTGGACAAAGAATGGGGTCGCTACCTTGCTGTAAGTTTTAGTGGGAATAGAGTATGTTTCATGTGCTGTTTTAATATATGTAGTTTTCTCAACTTACATGCATGTTTCAGGGAGAAGGCAGAAGAGTTCTTCTAGAGGTTACCTTCTTGTCTTCATCTATTCATTCTACAAACTTGAAGTATTTTTCTGTGTTGGGATTACTGCAAACCTAAAATCATTTTGAGACTGAGGCTCTGCTGCTCCTTTCATGTATTTAGAGTTTTAAACCAACTCGAGATTGTATGTTAACTATTTGTTGATTCTTGTCTCTATTCCTCAGTTTATTGGTGTGTAGGGTTCTTATGTGTTATGTTATTGGAAATATCACTGTCTGTTTTCAGAAGCTTACATGCTCAATCCATTACATTACAGGTTGGATGTGGAGCTGGAAATACTATTTTCCCTCTTCGTGCTACGTATCCAGATGTTTTTATACACGCATGTGATTTTTCTCAACGAGCAGTTAGCTTAGTGAAGGTATGCTCCCTTTCCTTGTGCCACAGTGTCCTGCTCTGAAGAGAATTTCTTAGCAGTAGCAGCCTCCCCCCTCCCTCTTTGTGTGTGTTTTATTTTGCACTTCAGTCACCCTTTCAGACTTTCACTGGCTGTCATCCATTTTCAAACAAAATCCACAGCCTAACCATCTCGTCGATTCTCCAGATTTTTTTGGTTGTGTAGTAAGTTTGTTCTCAGCAATGTTACTCCATATGCCACATGCTTATGTTTTTGCACTTTTCATAAGAGAAAATATAATTTTTTGAGTAATTTACTTTGTACTGTTATAAGTGGCTGTTAACATTTATGAATATTTATTTCACACGTTTTTCTACTTATATAAGCAGCTTGTCATAATCAAAGAGTTTTGCATTTATGTAATTACACTGGACAGTGCTTAGCAGCTCATCAGTGACCACTGACTTTAAAGTCTACCGATAGTTCTTTCGTTTGAAAATGCTTTATTTTGTTTGAATCAGTAAACAGACAATTTCTTGGCTTAAATGTCCTGGAATATTAATTGGCTTAGATCGCAAATTGTTTATTATCCCTGTGCTGAAAATCTCTATTTTTTTGCAGTCACACAAAGAATACACAGAGACTTTCATTAATGCATTTGTTTGTGACCTTACAAGTGATAACTTGAGTGAGCAGATACTGCCCGCATCCGTGGACATTGTAACTATGGTATGAAATGATCCTACGGATTGATGTATTTTGTTGTCATGTCTTCAAGATTTTTGCATTTGGGTTGCTTAGAAAAACAATGTTGCTTAAAAAAACATCTGATTATGTCACCTGTTATTCTATTGCGGAAGGAACAGCTTAGACAGTAAGTTGGTCTTGTACTCTTATGTTGATATTAATTTCAGCAGCTGACCGTTTAAGTAGATTTTTGTGTTGTCTGCAGTATCACCTGAGAAAATATCTTCAGTAATGCAAAACATTAGAAAGATTCTCAAGGTAATGTTACATTCGTCATATTCTAGGCTTATATTTGTCTGCTGGAAAAATATAGTTTTAACCTGAGGTGTGCTTTCCATTCATTTTCAGCCGAATGGCCTTGTCCTTTTCCGTGACTATGCCACTGGGGATCTTGCTCAGGTATAGGTTTTTGAGTCGAGTTTGTTGTTTCAGTTTGGTAGACAGACTGCTTATTACTTGCATTGTCTGGCAAGTGGTACACAGACTGCTTCATTGAAATTCAGCACTTGAAAAGTGGATTAAGGCTGAATACATTAATGAATTAGATTTCATTTCAGACACTGTTTCTGTTCGCTACGATGGAAAATTTGGTCTCAATTTTAATTTTTTTTTTATCCTTGTTGATTCTCTTTGGAGATGCCTTGTCACCCTTAGTTCTTCCCTCTTAGCCTCTTCCCTGGTGAGTGGTGACTGAATCGTTTTTGAATGGTTATTAAGAAATTAATATGGAGAAAACAACTTCTTGCATTGGTGGTATCTTATGTTCTTAATCATGAAATATAGCTGTTTCAAGTAATGACGCAAGAAAATGGATCTTTTGGTGTAAAGAGACCATGATTATTTACGGAGTATTTAATCTACCTACGTTATTCCCTAGATGTATACTCCGTAAATCTTAGGTTTCAACATTGTACTCTTTTTTGCCAAATTTTTTACAAAGAACAGTGGCCAAGTAGGTACATATTTCCTTTTTTCCTAAAATCACCTTACATTGGTTCATTGTGCTCCTATCTCACCTATTGGGCATGTTGGGCTAGGGTTTTAGTTAGTTTGATGTTAGGCTCTTTTGAGCGATGAGTATCAGTGTCAGCTCCGTTCACATTTGTTCGAGTTCTTTATTTTCCAATGTACCTTCACGAGCTCAAGCAACCTTGGTTTTTGCCTTTCTTACTGTAGACAGATCTAGAAGTTTAAGGTCCCAGCTGAGCATATAAATTTTATTGTTAGGGTTTTTGGATTTCAGTATTGGAAGGACTCAAGATAGGTGATCAACTTTATATTCCAAAAATTAGAAAAAAGTAACTTCTGTGATTTCTTTTCATGGTGGACAGATTGGGTACCATTTCTTTCCACATTGTAGGTCGTTAGCTTGCCTGCTTAATTAAGTTACAAGTCTTTTGAGCGGTGATTTCTGTTTTGGAGAAGTTGTAGGTCTTTAGCTTGTAGGCTCTAAATGTCAATGGTTTATAGCCACAACTAGATATGATCTCTTCGCTGGTCAAATCCTTTGGTTATTAAAGTTATGGAGGTTGGAAAGTAACGATCAAGAGATTTCGAAATCAATCTTTCTGAATATTGCCCTAATGTAGGGTGAATTCTCATGACCTTACGCTTTCACATGTGTCGGGAAGTGTCTATAAGTAGGATATGCTTTTCTAGTTGCCTTGTCAAGTTTCAGATAGTGGTTTGACTCCAAATGACACAAAAAATAATAGACAATATTATTGAAATACAAAGAAATTATGAGAAGATGACTGGGCAAAATGTCATACTTTTGTTACTTCTATGTTTTTCCTCTGTTAATAAGACAGTGCTGTGTTGTGTATAACGTGGTCTTTTATTTTGTCAGGAAAGGTTCATATGCAAGGATCAAAAAATTAGTGAGAATTTCTATGTTAGAGGTGATGGTACGGTAAGTACCTTCTATATGTTTGACTGTATAGATTATAAAACATAGTCTTTCTTTTCTGTTTTTACATATGTTAAAATCATCGTGCATTTCAGCGAGCCTTCTACTTCTCTGAAGAATACCTGAGGAAATTGTTTGAAGAAACTGGGTTTGGTACCGAAGAGATTGGATTATGTTGCAAGCAAGTAGAAAATCGGTCTCAGGAATTGATTATGAACCGGTATGTTCAAAAGTTACACTAATTAACTAAGTTATGTATTATCTTTTTGGCAATCTATAATTTAGAAAATAAAAAAGAGAGAACAAATAAAGAAACTTCTTTTGCTAGATTTGAAAAAAATATTCTGAACTTCTATTTGATGAAACTATATATTCAAATAGTTAGAATAATAGCGTCTTACATTTTTCCTAATGGTTCAACTTCTATTAAAATCAGTGTATTACTTGCGATAGTTTTCTGTTGAGCCACTTTTGCGATTTACTGCGAAAACACTGGAGTTGCTTCTTTATCTAACTCTGGCCAGTTGGCAAATAATTTCAGGCGTTGGATACAAGGTGTATTTTGCTTAAGAGCTGATAATAATGAATGCGGCGTCAAACCCATCTTGTTTAAGGAATCTTTTCATACAAAGAGTATCGAAAATGAAGTCTCGGTAAGGGTTAGTACTGAAACTTCTCCTGTAGAAGTCGACATATCTGAAGGAGTAGCCATGGACATGTTTGGTGTTTCGCCATCTGAAAACGAGGTTAGCACTCCATGTAATTAATCTCCAAACCATGCCAACTCGTTCTCTGTGGCATTTCTTATTCTGCTAATATCTACTACTACGCATTTTTATATAAATGGGGCTAATAGTTCTGTTTACTATCCAAACTACAACTGATTTATTTCTCAGACTTTTTTGGTGAAGACACTGGGTCAATGTCTCTTCCTACTCTTTCATTTCTTAGTTTGGTTTAGGTCTGGGCTAGTTTCTGGTAGTTATTTACAATGGTAGATCCATGTGTAGTGACAACTGACATTCTCACACGTTTCTTCCCATATTCATTAGTTCGTTCTTTCGGTTTAGTGTGGAGGAAAGCTTCTTGTGGTCGTTTACAATGCTTTATCCGGAAATCATAAAACTTTCAGCGGTGTACTCATTTTTGGCATTGAACAAAATTGAAAATACGGGAAATTGTGAACAAAATTTTCTTGATGGTTTAGTCCTTTGAGCCTTTGACGTGTGTTTTATCCTGGTGCTAAATGTGATAACTTGTGCCCACGTTATTTCTCTAGGACATGGATGTTAGTTTTGGAAACTTAAATTTCAAAATAAACGTCGTCTCCAAGGAATATCAACACACATGCAAATCAACTGGCCTTATGCTCTGGGAATCAGCCCAATTAATGGCATCAGTCCTTGCAGAGAACCCATCCATTACCGCTGAGAAACGGGTCCTGGAGTTGGGTTGTGGTTGTGCCGGTATATGTTCTATGGTGGCCACTCACAACGCTCACGTCGTAGTTGGCACTGACGGAGATCCCCGATCTCTCAAATTGTTGGCCAAAAACGTAGCAAAAAATCCAAGTACACGATCCAATAAGTTATTAGTAAGAACGCTCGTATGGGGCAATGATGAACATATCGATGCAATCAAGAAAGTTAACGAGGGCTTTGATGTCATTTTAGGCACAGATGTGACTTACTGTTGTGAGGCTGTTATGCCCTTGTTTGCTACAGCTCAGAAACTTATTTCATGTGATACTGCCGTTGGGGAGGCGTCGGAGCCTGCCCTAATTCTCTGCCACATCTTGAGAAGGGTAGACGAGCCGTCTATACTTTCAGCGGCGTCCCAGTATGGTTTTAAGCTGGTTGATAGGTGGCCTAGTGTCGAAATTCCTAGCCATTCAAAGAGCATTGTGAGTTCTTGGTTTAACAAGATGGATCTTAGGGACAAGGATAAACTTCCAAGTACCGCATTGAGTATCCTGTATTTCCAAAGAGCCTGAGTTTTTCATAACTTGGAGTCATCGAAGCACTTTGTGTAACAGTAATTATTTTTTGTACGGGGTATTTTAATTTGTGGGTTACAGATTTTATAGTTAAATGAAAGTGTGCTTAAGATTTTGCAGAAGAAAATCATTGGATGTTTGTTTTCAACACTGTACGGAGGATAGGGATAACACATGGGTTTATTGTTTGTTTTTGGGACCTTTAAGAACTTTATTTAATAACATGAATGGAGAAAGTCGATTACTTCCTCCATTCAACTCCACTCTACCACTTTCTTTTTTGTACACTATTCACAAGCGATCATATAATTGCAATTTTCTCTCAATATATAAGTAAAAAATATATTCATGTGTGATCTTGTTTGATTCGTCTTTACGAGTACATTATTAATATCTAACTTTTATAATTTTTGCAAACACGTAGTTAACGATATTTACCGTGCAAAACTCGTCTCGACAAATGTGAAAAAAAAAATTGGTAGAGTGGAGTTGAATGGAGGAAGTATTTAATTAGCTGGCAATGATCCATCTTTTTGGTGTGGGCTATCTTTCATCCTGTACTTCCTTGTCCCTCCTATAGACTGACTTGTGTTTTTTTGGAACTATTTCAAACGAAATTCCCCGACGGTTCAACAAAGCTCCATCGCAGATGACCTTATCACCGGGACCCTATACCCACGAATCCACGATCCACCAACTATCCCCCACCAGTCCACACTGGTGCATCACACATAATCAACACCTCCAACCTACCACACTAGCGTGACGTTTAGTTGTTCACTATTGTGGCATAACAATGCACCTGTACCACTAGTTGAACTACAGTGGATGTGTGTCACTAGTGAGATTTTTCTCCTGTGATTGGACTTCTGTTAGGGATCTCTTGGCCTGGGTCTCAAGCCGAGTCTGTTTTTCCAAGTCTAATTGTGATGTATAATTTCTCTAACTGATTGTTATGTATACCGGGTAAAGTACTATGAGAAACCTTAAATTTAAATATGCTAAGATACTATTTTTTTTTGGAAACTCTACGATGTATCCCTAATTTTTTTTTGTTTTTTATGGCTTTATTTTTGAAATTTTTTGGTATACCTCTGAACTCTATATATTAGTGTATTGTCTTTGCTAAGTTAGTTTCTTAGTTGATCTATTAAACCGTCTCTAACTTGTTCCAATTACTCGACAACCTACTCAATTACTTATTAGTTTACTGTATCTCATTAACCCACCAAATAGTAAACGAATCTCTCTAACGATTCATGAAGTCTCCATTATCATTTTATGTTTCGTAGGGAAGGGTTTTAATAGTAGTTATTTGTTATGCGTCTTATTGAAGATGGTGATAAGAGATTAATGAGTCAGAATAAAGGCCGAAATACGGTCGTTTAGTAAGCGATAAAGTTAATACACAGTTGAAAGAGGTCTTCATGGAGAAATTAGAAAGAACTTAGGGGTGCAATGTAGAATATAAAAAAGAAAGGGGCACAACATAGAAAACCGAAAAAATTAGGGGTACATCGTAGACTATCCTTTTTTTTTTTATTATTCTCTCCGATTTCTGTTTTCTTCGCGTTTGATTACACAGTCTTCAATGCATTACTTTAAAAATGTTTTTAGTGCATTTGCATGCTAATTTAACGTTGAAAATATTTTTTTGTGAAAGACTTTTAAATGGTAATTGTAAATATATTAGCAACATATGCAATTCATTATAGTTTGGGTATATTTGATAACTTATACCGTATATAACACACTTTTTCAAATATTTTACCTAAGATAATTTTCATTCAAAACTCATACCTAAATTTCTCATTAATTTCACGATCAATACCAAATCTCACGAAATGACTGTTTTGCCCTTGCTAATTACCCATCACCACCCTTTTACCTACCACATTGACCCATCCCATCCCCGCCACAATAACCCATTGAACCTTACATACACCGAAAGCATTTTTAAAATAATGCTCAGAAAATAAGATTTGTCGTTTTGGGTTGGGTTTAAAACTATTTATCAAAATGGTGTCCACGTAGGCTTGGATTTTGTGAACCAAAAACACGGAGGAAACACGCTATTGAGAATGACGAGTGTTGTACAGGAGACACGCCACTGGGAAAGGCGTGTCTGTACTGTATAATTTTTTTTTTTGAAAAAAAAAACTAATTTAAGACACGTCATTGCCAATGGCGTGTTTCCTCCGTGTTTTTGGTTCGCGAAATCGAGCCTACGTGGACACCATTTTGATAAATAGTTTTAAATCCAACCCAAAACGACAAATACTTATTTTTTGAGCATTATTTAAAAATGCCCCCACACACTCCATCACCATCACCATCACCATCACCATCACCATCACCATCACCATCACCATGACCCTTACCCTAGTGTCAAAAGTACATAGAGGTTGTTTCTGGATAACTCAGTTGAAAAGTGCGTTGATTATTGCATCAAGTCGTTACATCTTCCAGAGGACGCACCTGCTGCTGCGCCTCTTCCAGAAGACGCACCTGCTACTGCGCTTGTTCTGGGTTGGTTTCTGTCTATGAACTTCCTTTCTCGCTTCGACGTAGCTTACTCATGTAATTAATCGACTATTAATCATAATATCTCCCTTAGTATGTCCTTTTAATCTTTTAATCTTTTCTCTTTTCTTCAAACATCCGTTTTGGATATATTCCTAACGTAGATCCCGTATTTATTGTTATCAATTGTAATATTTATTTTATAGTTTTATTTAATCTTTGTAATTGGATGATTTATTTGCCTTTCATATGTAATTAATCCAAAATTCCTAATTCGACATAATTAAATGCTAAAATTACATGTTCACCGACTTAGTCCAATTCACATGCTAGGATTAAAATGTGGATGTTGCATTGCATGCATATAACCAATGACATATCGAGTACGGACGATTTCCCTAATCATTAGTAGAGGCCGCTTTCGAGGCGGGCAGGATTAGGTGTTCGATTAAAGAACTTCCTAATACGTACCCCCAGCCCTTACTCCAGATCTCTGTGAACATCCGTGTTCATTGGCATCCACGAGAGTCATTCTAGACATAGAATGCTAAGGGTAACGAATTCTTAGTGTTCATGTCATTACTTTGTGTCTTGACACGGCATAAAGTATTCGAAAGGTTCCAATTTCCCATAAAAAAGGGTGGCATGGCAAGTCCACAAATGTGTATCACTACGCTTGTCTTTTGTTTCCATCCCGTGTGCGCCCCTCCCTGGTTCCACGTGTACCACAGTTCGGCAAAGATCCACAATCCGTGTATCACAGTTTGGCGACTCCGCTAGGGATTGTACACTTACGTGTTACCCAGGGTGAAACTTGAACAAGGTTAGGGAATAGTTTGTACGAGACAGTTATCGATTTTCATTACTCGACCTTCTTAGGTCGTGTTATTCGGCCTTCCTAGGCTTAACCCAACCCATTTCGACCAATCGTCCTGTCCGGACGGTCCAAATACTTATCTGGGCCCAAGGATGGATAGCAATTGACGTCAACCATACCACAGTACGCACTCATGTTAGTATCAAGAGCTTTCACTACTCGAGGAAATGGACTAGGAACCGACCATACTCATGTTTGGCGCGGACCTCTCCACCAGACCCTGTGTTTGATTGCTTGGTATGGCAACCCACCTTTTACGCCAAAACCTTCTAAATGCACTCAACATACCATTATAATTAGGCCAGAGCATGGATCGGATATCCGATCCGAACTCCAATTTCGGATCGGATATCCGATCCGAAAATTCAAATTTTTACTATCCGATATCCGATCCGAAACACTTCGGATATCCGATTTTAATATCCGAAAAAATCGGATCGGATATCCAAATATCCGTGGATATCCAATTTTCGAGATAATTTTTTCAGTATGTTTATTTATCTTAAAAAATGTATTTTTTGCTCAAAAAAAATTATTTTTTAAGAACTTCACTACATATAATAATTTAACATCCTGTATCTATCCGTAAATTGAACTAAATTAACTCCTCGATTTAGAAAAATTAAAATAAACCCAGATCTGTCAACACAACATTGAAAACAAGATTTCCCCCATTTCCGTAAATATGTGGAATAAAAACTCTTCTGGCTCTGAAATCAGGAGAGAAAAAAAAGCAACTGGAACTAAAATAAAGCTTTGAATATAAGAGTTGATGAATGAGAGAGTTGGGTCATAATATTCATGTTGTTGATTAGAGTAATTTGGGTAAAATAAAAGAGAAGATAATATTGATGGGGTTAATCATTATGAGAAAGATGGAGTCACAATCAGAATTTGAAGACGGAAGTTAGTATTTTTTAGCGGAATAAGAGAAAGTGAGTTGATTTCTTATGTCTGCTAAAATGAATTCAACATTTAGGGTTGAAGAAATGGGTGAGTATATATATAAGGTAGAATATGGTGTATTATGAGCCAATGTTGTAAACAAGTGCATTTGTGGATTTTGAAGACCCAAAAGTAATGGGTAAGTTTCAACTTTCTTTGGAAAAAATGTAAAAAAGTTAAGTTTCGGATCGGATCGGATATCCGAAATTTTTTAGACTGGTATCCGATATCCGATCCGTATCCGAAAGGTTCAGATCGGGTAACCGATCCGAATGTCATTTTCGGGTCGGGTATCCATTTTTTCGGATCGGATGCGGATCGGATATCGGATCGGTTCGGATAATCGGATTTTTTTTGCTAAACACGTAAATACACATACCCGATATACCTCCTAATATTTCACTATTGCAAATCCTGTATTACCAATATTCCTATGGATCATAATTGCTACCTAAAACAAAATGTGTTTCTAAATGAAAGTGTATGTACGGAGTAATGTTTATGGTTCATATATACTTGTGAAATGTGAATTTTGGGTTACAATTTTTCAAAAAGAATTAACCAATTTTTATTTTGGTCATCATTAATTAAATGATTGAGTATTTGGATCACAGTTTGGATCAGACCGTGTCAAACGGAAATCCTAGATAATAGCTCGGAAAATTTAAACCTCTATGCTCTTTATATCGTGTTATATCATATTGCCCTTATGCATCTTCTTCCCCAAATATAAACCGCAAAAACACGAAACATGCAGGTCGCTAGGAGTAATATCAGGGATGACCGGGAGCGGAGGCACAGTCGGAGCAGTGGTAACCCAACTCGTCTTCTTTTCCGACACCACAAGGCTCTCAACTCATACTGCCCTTTATCTAATGGGTCTTACCATGCTAATCTCTACTTGCTCAGTCACACTTCTTTACTCTCCGCATTGGGGTGGTATGTTCTGTGCCCCGTCTCCATCTACCATCGATGATGAAGACTACAATTTACTCAATTAAGATGATCTTGCCCAATGTTGCTCATGTTGATACTCCAATATACCATAGAGATAATGAATTAATAAATGACAAGTATTTGTATCTATACTTTGCTTATAGACCATATCCAAATGTATCTTGATTTTACATGTAGTAGCCCATTGAAATGTCATGTATAAGCCTTTCAAATGTGAGCTATACTTCAACCTTTTACATTCTTGTGTCTATGACTTAGCATTCTGTTTTTTTTTTCGGAATTTAACAGATGGGTTATACATCAGTGTATTTCGACCTATGCATATATATATGCAACATTTGGATATGACACAATTAATCCTACATATACAAATAACCAACTGAAATGGCCTGACCTTCAACATCCTATAACATAGCGAATGTGAACGAAAACTCAAGGCCAACCTATTCAACCAGACTCAACTCCGAACATAGCTAGACTGAACTCTGATCGATCGACACTAACCCAATCCATAATTATACGACATAAAGTTAACCGCAATTCTAAACTACATAAGAAGACAGGCGCATGGGAGCTTAGAAAAGTATGCACGCGGTAGGGAAGGGATGCTAGTAGCCCAATAACTCTAAATCCCCTTTAAACCTCACTCTCTATTTGTACTGAGACACAGTAGGGCGGGGATTCTAGTAGCACAATTATTAGTAGAAATTGCTCGCTACCCAATATTTCAGTCTTATCTACTATATTTATACAATGAAAAAGAATATAAAAACACAAAATTGCTTAGTAGAGTTTCGATGCTATTGCACACCTCTAATCGAGAGTAGCTGGGAAGCAATCGATTATCATGCTCTTGTGGTTCGTTTGGATAGTGGAATACACTGGTAGACGATTTAAACAAGAGGGAATAAGAAAGAGGATTTTTCTACCTAATCTTCACTATATTCAGAGGATTTTAATTTGACTTCTAGGGGCGGAAAATGTACCCCCTAATTGTTCATCCCCTTCACTTCCTTCCCTCCAATTATCTAGCCAAACCAAAAAAAAAATTACCCCCTCTCTCTTAACTCCAGTTCTCTGTATACAAACAAGGAATAAGTAACTTATGTACTCCTTCCGTCCGATTCATTTGTTTACCTTAATTAAAATATTTCTCACAATAAATATAAAAGGTAAACATATGACTTACGGAGACAAAAGGAGTTATAACTGCAGTTCCAATTGAATAGTGACTTAAAAAGATAATAATTATAAACTTCAACCACAGAAAAAGACTGCGTAATATAAACGATTAAAAATACCTCCATGGGAAATCAAATTTCAAGTATGATAGACATGATGATAAACAGGTAAGTCTAGTTTATTTCAGCATAATCAAGG
Source organism: Heliosperma pusillum (assembly GCA_022085475.1). NCBI lineage: Eukaryota > Viridiplantae > Streptophyta > Magnoliopsida > Caryophyllales > Caryophyllaceae > Heliosperma > Heliosperma pusillum. The sequence continues at coordinate 10,635 of JAIUZE010002960.1, read as the reverse complement.
GAAATGACAGTAACGAGACCAACCAGCATTCCATGCTCCAAACTATTGCAAACTCCATGAGAAGAATCAATATCCTACGAGTCAGGCTGTAAGGCAACTAAAAAATTCAAAAACTTTCATTACGTTGACTTTATCGATTGATCGGCGTTCTGGGATGTTGAGGTGTTAAGGGCGCACTGAGAGACATAGGGTTTCAGCTGCAACAAAGGGAGCCAAGATTATTGATACAAAAAGCTACTATAAGTTTACACAATAGAATAAGAAATATTTTAGAGCGGAATGACATACACATGAAGGGCAACTTAGTACTGAGTATCAATTAGGCAAAGTAAACAAAACAATGTTAACGGGTCAATTGCTGTTTATAAGCTATATAATCAAGAAATTTTTCACAAAACCCAACAAAGACTATAATCACCTAAAACATATGAAATGGAACCATTTCCACGAACAACAAAATGCAATGTACATAGGTTAAACAAATTGACAGCAGTTACTTATTAGGACGCTCATCACAACAATCTTAACCTGAAGTTCAAATAAATTTACTGAGATGTTTTCAGTGCTGTGTGAGTGGTGTCTATCAGAGTTAACATCTAGTTTATTTTTAGAGTGAATGCACCATTACACCTGAATCTTTACTGATCCAACTACATACGAGTATCAGTTACGACCCAGTTAAATATTTTAAAACAGACCAAAAAGGTAGTATTCCCTCAACAGAAATAGAAGGTCCTCTATTGGTTTATTCGTATATATAATCTGATCCTCAAGTCCTCAACGAGTGTTTTATATACGAATTGAATTAATCACATCTTAACTCTTAAGATCCACCATGTCATCACTGATGAGAAAACTGTCAGTTGGCTACATTGATTATACAAACAAACCTCAGTCGTAAAAACAGCCAAATCCGTAAAGTCAAACAACTTGTATTAGTCCTAGTATCCTAAGCGACCAAAAACGCAAGACTAGCGGGGATATGATCGGAGTACCTTAAAGTCCATAAGATCAGGTACAACATAGACAGGGAGCTTTTCTTGCACAACCACATAGCCACCTGCACCAAAAACTTCCATATTAGTTGCTACAAAGAAAACATAATGAATGCTTGGATTAAAGACATCCCTCAACATAAGCTAACGGTTCGAGATAAAATAAGAGTATCGACTCGGGCACTTCAGTGGAAGTGTGTTGAATCAAGAACAGAAGTCGAAAAGCAAGAAAAGAATAAAAAGTGAAAGAATGATAGTAGAAGAGAGACCTTTGCGGGTATGGAAACCAGTGGGTTTACAATTCTTCCCTTTATAGTAATTCCTGGGAGCCCGTTTCGATGAAAGAATATCAAGTGAGGAAGTACGCTTCCGACGCATAGCTCGTCCCAACCCTAGAATCAATCCTAGCGGCATTCTATCTTTTCTGTTTATAATTCAAATTAATTACAATAAACCCACTGACATACAACCCATAAACTCAATATCCTAATATTCAATCAAACTAAATCGATTCAATTTAATTAGATACAACTACTTTAAATTAAACGAATTTCAAATCTACTTACCAATAATTACCAAAAAAAAGAGTCTGGAGTGACGGCTGCAGATTACTCCGGCGAGGATGAGAGTGAGAAGATGAGAAATCTAAGTAATCAATCAATATATATATATAAAAGAGGCTTTTTTCGAGGCACGTGAGTGGTTCCCCCTTTCTAGGGTATTTTCTAATATAATAAATCCCTAAAAAATCTGAGTAATTAAATAATTAAAAAGTCTTAAATCTCACTTAAAAAATCCTTCTTCAAAACAACTGCTACTTCCCAAAGTTACTATAACTCTTCCGAAATCTTTTTGGAAAACTACTAAATACATTATTATACTACTCCAAATTTCTAATCCTGCACAATTCTTCCATATACAAATCACCTAATAAACAACTATTATTCTATATTCCTAATCCTAGACTTATACCGTTGTCTCACACACTATATAAAGAACCCACCATCAACCAAAAACTCACATCAACTTTAAACATCAGCCGCCATGGTTCTGATCATAGATGAAAAGGTAAACTTCTATTTTATATAATAATGTAACTGCATACACGAATGGTAAGTTTTCAATCTGTTGTCACGTCCCTCTTAGTTAAAAACTATAATGGTAATTTTTCAATATGTACATTAAACTTCTTTATATGCATATGTATTCATATCTCCAAACAGAAAAAACCTTAAAGGTCACGATTCTATATTACTTCACAGGTTACAATAGCATATCAACATCCACATCGAGTAGCTTATACCTCAACCTAGACATTCCTGAAGTGAAAACACTGACAACCATTTACAGTATTCTTTAACAATACACCTAAATTCTTTTAGACTGAGATTCTCCTTTTCAAATAACTCAACAATGATGTCCTTTAAATTTAAATATTTGCAGTGAAAGAATGGAGAATCCAAACAGCTAGCAGTTACTAATGAAGTTATCTTCATTATCCTTCAAAGAGGTATGGCAAATAATACATTCTATTCCGATCAACCTCTTATTCCCTATACTCCAATAAGGGTAATATCCCTAAAGATAATAAAGCGTACTACTTCTAACTGTTCTATCTTTTTAACGACAGGATCTTATATGCTATTGCATTGCAAAGGTAACAAATATTGCTATGGTAAAGCCTGGGCACTGGTTGTACCAGCAAGCCACAACTGTGGAATCCCAAACAAAAGGGTTCTGGCCTCTGGTGTGACACTTGCAAAAAGGCAACTGAGAATCAAACAATATGGTATTAGCCTCCATCAGATAGTTCAACTCTTAATAGCCACAATAATATTCTGACAATTTAACTATTATCTAACTTTATGACTAACTCCTTCATTTGTTTAAGTATCGTATTGAGTTAAAAGTTCAAGATTGCAAATCCTCTACAACCTTTGTCCTATTTGACAAAGAAGCTAAAAGAATTGTCCGTCAAGATGCACTTAGCTTATATGACTCCCAAACAATAGAGGTTTGTATTGCTTTTCTATGCTTATAAAAAATCCAGAACCATTAAGCACATTCGTTTTTAAATCTTAGGATGAAGATGACGAAGATTACAGTCACATCCCAGAGCTACTATATAACACCTTTGTTGGCAAGGAATTTCGGTTCAAGGTAAAGAGAGCCACGCAGTCAAAACAAACCCACGTCGCTGAAAGCTCGACTTGACCTCCCCATCAATAAATATAAATAACTTCAATATATGCTTACAAAAGTACACGCTCATCAAAGTGAAATAGAAAACACACTTTACCTTAGTTGTGCTGTCAACGAATATAAGTGCGATAATATCAGTTGTTACTATGCTAGGTACAGCTTGGACCGTCTTCCTGTCAGCTAATAAACAATTGAGCAAAAACAATCAGAGGGTATATCTCCCAACAATAACCAGTCCTTTCATGACATATTATAAAATCGAGAAAATGAGTTGTACAATTGATAAATCTCTTGCGTCTGCGGTATTTTAATACATGCATGACATATGGACATGATAATTAGGGATTATATGAATGAACATCCAGCAAGCCACTAAACATGAAGGTCAAAATGCAATTCGTCAGGAAAGGGGATAAAAAATAATATACAAATACAAGGCCTGTAGTTGACATATCATTAAATGTTTAAGAATGGGAGAAAGCTAGAAGAGTTTCAGCTACAAAGAAGAAAAGGATCGACTGATAATATTGAAAGAACCACTTACACAATAACGAGGCAAATTCAAATTAAACTTCAGGATGAGCGGCCAGTTGTAGATGACGAACCAAGTAGACGATGACGCCTACCCTGGTCGGATCCGAGAAAAGGTAATTGAGATTGATTTTGGGAGTTTAGGGTTTGGGAGTATTTTGGGAATTGGGGAAAAAAACGAGAGGTATGACTTATGAGTATTGGGTTAGTGGGTAAGCTAAGAGTATAGTGGTAATAACTACTACTCCATATTCCATTAAGCAATAAGTCGTGTTTATTACGACTCAGTTAATTTCAAAGCGGTTTATTGTGGACATTCGTAAAGGATATAAGTATGTCAAAATAATAAAAACACATTTGAATTTTGGCATTATATTAGGTGGTGCAGCGGGTTCAATCCAAGTTAATTGTATATTTGATACACTTTAATTAAAGGGGATATGGGTTAATCAAAACAATTCGTAACGGATTTTCATAGTTCTTTTAATATTGGAAAAATTTAAACCAACGAATGTTTAAGTTGGTCTTACACGAGTAAAGTATATATTTTACGCACTGTAGGTTACGGACGTAGGAGATTAGCAAATCATTTCATGACGAGTTGCATAGTTCTTTTGAAATTAACATTAGTTTCAAGCGTGTTCAAATACACAACTAATTAATGAGAACGATATAATATATTCCAATGGATATCATCTCATATATATTATTACAATAAGTATATACGGAGTAGTATAGATCACAATACGATGTTCGTATAAAGATACACAAAGGTAAATAAAACAGTAATCAGACAAAAAAACTACAAACTACTAAAGGAGTTACAATTATAAAACCCGTGCATCGCACGGGCATGAAATATAGTCTTAATATATAGACGGGAAGAGGTCATCTCCATTTCCTAAAAATAGATGGAGTTGTAAGTTTCTTTTAATGATCTAGAATGAATTATGTTTGCCTCAAACGTAAAATGGTTCAAGATTTATGCATAAAAATAAAGGTTAATAGAATGTAAAGGGAACTATGTTATTAAATGAGTTTGTGAGACGAAACGGTGAGAAAGAAATGAAGAGGATCCTAATTTTATATAGACGTACCTCAAATACGATGAAATATGAAATGATTTAGACTAACTCAATATTCTGTTAGTTTACTAAGTAGTTTGAATATTTCACTCAAGTGAGTTCGTATACCAACTACAAAAGATTATGAGTCATCCCGAGAGTAATAAACTAAGTAATTAAAAAAATCATTTTCGGCTGAGTTGTTCGGCTGAGTTGTTCGGCCGTGCAGGGGAGGCGGCGGTGGTGGCAGTGGCGGTGGGTTGGGGACGGCTGATGGTTTGTTGGTGAGAGTTGGATATTACTTTGATTTAATTTATGAAACTTGAAATGCCAAGGATATAATGGTCATTTTGAAAGTTCTAGACCTATAATTAGACTCCTCTAATTAGTTCATTAAATTACATTAACTTAATGATTTAGGATCTAGTTATCATACATGCAAATATAAAAGCATAAAAGAAAAGATAAGACGAAAATATCCTTACATTGGGAATTTTCGGTTCAATATGGGCACAATAAGAACTCTTTCTTATTGTTCTTGAGCATGAAATTAATGGATAATCCTCCATAAAACAACCTCCAAAGTAGAAGGTCTCTTTCTTGTTGCACCCAAGATTAAACCTAAATAATCTTAACTTATTATTAACTAGATAATAAGTAAGACATTATATTACTAATATTATTGTATTACTACAGGAGTAATAAGACATGAATATTAGTGTTTATGAGAGTTTAGGGAGAAGTTGAGGATTTTAGAGAAATATGTAAAACAAGGGAAAATAAATAAGCAAAATGAAATGAACAACCAAGTGCACTATATAAGGGCACTTGGCCGGTCATGGTATCACCAAATTGGTGATTATTTTGCTTATTATATTTCCGTGCAAATGACTTGAGTGTAGGTAAGAAAATGATAATGATCATGTGTCATAACATGTCATAATCACTTGGTGGAGTGTGAAATTGGTAGAGTAAAATCACTAGTGATTTTGTCTACACAAAACCGGTGCACATGAGTCCACAATGGACCATTTTGATTTTTGATATTTGTCCCACAAATACTTATAATCATATGTTTAATTATCTTGTATAATTAGATGTTAATTTGATCATATAACAATTATATGACACAAATTAACAAACAATATACACTTAACTTTTAAGTGATATTTTACCATTATATCAATATATAATGGGTCCCACAATGCTTAGTTAATTTATTTTACACCTCCTTGTAAATATAATTAACTAATTACTTACTAGCCTCAAATAGCTGCCTTACCTCACTAATTTAATGAATCAACGTGTAGAGTCTATTGATCGAATACGAAAGATGGGGGGGGGGGGGGGAATTGAGTATTAAAAACTAGCCCCACTTTTTCGATTTATATGATATGTAATTAATTATTTGATCTTATGAATTAAAATCAACTAATTAATTAATCAAAGTAAGCACGAATAACGAAATAACGAAAAGTAAAGAGATAAGAGAGAGGCACACGATTTTTGAAGTGGTTCAGTTTCACACGTTTAAACCTACGTCCACTATTCTCGATTAATAATTTTTAGTACCTTTCTACGGATTACAAAAATTACCAACCCACTCGTATAATCAACACTATGATTATAACTCAAGGTGAGTATCGCTAAATACTCTATACTATCTTACTCTAATAAGAAAGTACAATATAACTCACACAAATTCCCGTTAAAGAATTGTAAGCTTATAATGATGTACTATTATCCAATAACGTATTTCACTCGAGCGATTGATAATAATTGATGCACAACTCTTTTTAAAAACGAACTCTAAAAATAATAAATATTAGCTCAAAGGTTTGCTTTAAAACGATTTTGGAAAATCAACACAAGTAAAATAATAGCCGTGTAATATGTTGTGTATTTCGTGTGTTTTTGCAATTTGTATGTGAATGAGTATTTATAGTAGTAGAATCATAGTAGATCTAAAACCCTAATATAATATTTAATAAAGATACTTATCTTTTCATAAAATAATATTTGCTTATCTTTTAGAAATATCTTTATCTCAAAATATTATTTGGTTTATCTTATAGAAATATATTTATCTTTATATCTCAAAATATTGTTGTAAAGATATAGTAGAATCCTAGATTAGGTAAACTAAGGAAACAAGCCTAAGGAGGCCGGATTCACCTAGCTCACGAAACCCTAGGAGCACGAATCCCTAGGTGGCACAAACTAGGTTTCACGAAACCCTAGATGGCTCAACCACTAGGTGGGCTAATTAGGTTAACAACAAATTGAGATAGAATATAGTAGAAACCCTAGGTAGCATGACAACCCATAAGTTGTATTACTAACCAATAGAATCTCATAAATATATTCTCTATTAAAATAATTGATAAATATAAAAAAAATACTCTTTCACTTTTGAAAACATTTCAAAACAATTTATTTCCAAAATCATGCATCAATATTTTATCATCCAAAGTCATAGACTAAAGCTATAACTTTTGAACATAAAATCTCTCGAATGGAATAGTTACCGAATGACGACCTATACTATCTAATCTTCACAAAGATCTTCAGTATACGAATCATCTCTTCATCTTGATCACAAAGACCCTCCATCTCGAGTCTTGTGTAGTTTGATGTAGATCTTGTTTGAAGCGACTTTCTTTAAAGTTATGCCTGGTTAGCTATAACTTCCATGTTCACTTCCAAAGTTATTCCTGAAGTTGTTATAACTTTGTCTCACAACCTTTATCAAAGTTATGCCTAACTTTGATCTTTCTTCTCATAATTGTTGCTAGCTATAATAAGACTAAGCACACAATTACACGCATATGATATATCAAGTAAAACATATTATCACGTAAACATATGTCATTATCAAAACTATCAAATTGGTCCAACAAATTCCCCCTTTTTGATGATGACAAGTCTCATATGATTTCCTCAAGATTTTCTCTTAACAATGTGACTAAGTATGGTTCCCCCTCAACAAAGCACTCCAAAGTTATAGCAACTTTGATCGCAAGAACAAAACAACTTAGCCAAAGTTATAGCTTGAGAGAATTTAAGAGATAACGAGTCTTGACAAGGAGCAAGCTTAAGCAAAAACTCAAATCATATCATTTCTTCCCCCTCTTGGCATCATTGAAAAGACAAGAACAAAGACATGAAACGACTAGAATAACACATGTCAAGGCAAGAAATAGATATGCAAAATACGCAATATAAGACGATATATATCAAGCAAAATTAAAATGCAAATGTTAATTAAAACGACAAACCACAAAAGATATTGTTAAGTGCCATTGGGCCGAATAGAACAATTGTTTAAACATGCCAAAATGGGTCGAATAGGATTAGTAGTTTAAGAGAAAAGCAAACAAGGATAGCAAGGCATTGTGGGTAGGTGGATGAGGCTAGGGTGCTTTATAACCGGGCCTAGTGCGGTACTCAAGAGTGGAGAGACGGTCAAGGCAAGAAGACACATGTGTAGCTTGAGCGGTGAGGCAAACGTCAAAGTTCCGAACTTTCAATGAAAGAGCCTCCGTCGCATCGTATATGGTACGCATCCCCTCACGCATCTCCGTTCCGCTCTTAACCAAAGACCCGCCTTGGCTCACCAAGAATGTCATCCTATCCCTTTGCCTATACGCTTCTTGCTTACAATCGATAATGTTTCGTTCCAACTTAGCAAGGCGATCATCCACACCATCCATCCATGTCCTCATCTCATGACTCACACCTGACCCACCTTGGTCACGGGTTGAGTTTGAAGACCCCACTGCCACGGCTTGAACCACCGTGTCTAATACCGTCTCAATTTTCTTATCCTGCGCATCCAAGCGCTCCATGATACTACCAATGAACATATCCAATTTTGACTCAATCCCGGAAAAATCAGCCCCTCCCGACTGTAAACCGACCGAACCACCCTTTACTAAAAACAACAACTCCGGACCATTAGCATCAAGCTTCATAAACTTCAAGAACGTATCACACATTTCATCTTTTACGGCGACCCCATAATTGTTCATATTAACAACTCCTTTCGACTCTAAAAGCCGTGACAACCACATGCCATACGGCAAATCAAGAGTAGAGTAAATTTTGTCTTCGGTCACCGAGAAAGCGGTTTGTGAAATACGATTAAAGACAAGAGAAGGTAAATTAACCCGGTTGCCCTCCAACCAATGCTTAACTACTAACATCTCATAGCATGCAATTTTATCACGTCCGCCCCGTCGCGGAATCACGGTATTCCATAAAAAATTTAACAGAAATTTCAGTTTTGGGGACACACTCCCCGCCAACACACAACTCGACAACGTCGCCCCAACATCAAAATACTGCTTAACCTCCAGCTTAGCCATGTCCGTCAGTTCTTCCCATGACGTACTTGGATTGATTTTGATTCCATCATCAGGAACCAAAAACAGAGTACAAAAGTCCGTCACGGAAATCGAGACTGATCGGCCATTAATGACGGCATGCAAGACTCCATTGTCTAAAGAAACAGAAGAAAAGAACTGAATTACCTCAATCGGATACACCGGACCCGAAAACTGAGCCACCGTTTCCCATTCTTGGAAATTCAGAAAATCAGAAAAGAATCCCAAAGCCCTATACTTGTCACACCAAGCCTTCGGATAATACCGACCACCGTGTATTCCATATTGAGCAACCCGGTTCACAAGTTTTCTTTCGTCTTTTGTAAGACGGAGTTTATCAATCCCCGAAGATGTTTCTTGAGGAGAAAAATCACGTAATGTGACCCGTGGTGCCTCGGGAACCGCGTCCGTGGTGTCGTTTGTAGCTTCTTCTTGGAGTCTACCTTTGCCTTTATTTAACCGTCTTCTTTTCGTACCCTCAAGACCCGCACCGGACTCGGTTTGGTTTGGGTTGGGTGAAGTTTGTGTGGGAGTAGAAGAGGTATTTTTGGGCATACTAGGCTTGGGAGTTTTTGGATTTGGGTTCTTGGATAATTTTGATCTAGTGGAAGCCATTGTTGAAGATTGAAGGTTTGGGTGATTGTGTGTGGGAGCCGTGAGGTTGAAGAAGAGGGTAGTAAAAATTGGTTGAGTATTGAAGTGGTAAAAGTAATAGGTGGAAGAGGGTAATTATGATTGTGTAAGAGGTAGGGTAGCTTTTGTACTTGGGCACATGGTGTGCCGGCCCCAATTGTGTTATTTCCCTTTTTTTTTTTTTTTTTTAATTTATTTATTTGAATTTGGGTAGGAAAATTGTCTTGGGTGGTTATTTTTGGTGGGATATGGTAAGGATAGAATTTGGTAAATAAAAAGATATGGAAATGTTATATTTGTTTGAGAATTTCGGCTAGTATAGGACACATGGGTAGAATTTGGCTCAATTTTGGAAAGTGAATAAGATAGATATTTGGCAAGTATGTGGTTCATAATTCAATTTCCATAAGACATTAAATATGCAAGATACTCACGTAAAATATATTATATTAAACACAAATATACTAGCAATGAAATATGCGGACACAGTCATACAATCTCGTCTTATTCTAGCCAGTCACGCAGGTTCACAAAATAAATAAGATGAATTTAATTGCTACCGATTAAGCCAATTTCCAACCGCAAAATCTCAAAACGTCTTCTCGCTAACGCATTTGTTAAAATGTCAGCCCATTGATTGTCAGTACTACAAAATTCGAGTTTAATGTTGCCCTTTTCTACATGGTCACGCAAAAAATGATGTCTAATGTCTATATGCTTAGTACGAGAATGCTGAGCTGGGTTCTTAGAAATAACAATAGCACTCGTATTATCACAGAAAACAGGCATACAACCAACATTAACACCAGAATCACATAGTTGTTG
>JAIUZE010002959.1:0-85186 GCA_022085475.1 Heliosperma pusillum | reverse complement strand
ATATATATATATATATAGAAGTGGGATCACATAAGTCCACCTTTCTTAGATGAGTCCATAAGTCCTAATCCAGGCCATTAGATCAAAGAAATGAAGGGTTGAGATTAAAACAAAAAATAAAAGGCTAGTATAAAAGCTCACAAACCCTAAGGCATGTCTCATAAACTACCAACTCAATCTCTCAATCTCTCACCTCTCATTTCTCTCTCTTCCTCTCAACACTCTCAAACACCACCCCTACCACCGACCACCGTAACCCCTATCCACCACAATCATCCCCCAATGCCACAACCGTCAACCCACCAACACTCCACGCCTTCGACCTCCTTACCGGACGACCACCCCACAACAACTCCACCAACACCGCGGGCGCACCACCATACCACCGCACTTCTGCCGCCTCGCCCTCGTCATCGTCGTTCGTTCCATTCCTCCACAATACCGAACTTCGTCGCCTCCCTTACATTCCCGCTCCTCTGCCGCCGTTACCCATGCTCCTCTCCGCAACCACCCTCCTCCGTCGTCCTCTTTCTCGGTCGTCCTCCTTCTCTCTCGGCCTCTTCTCCAATGTCTGCCCCTTCTCCTCTCCTCTCCTCTCCTCTCCTCTCTGACCACGGCTGTCCCACCAGTCCACCACCTCCTCTTATTTTGTTTTTTCCAAATCTATGTTTTGTGGTGGTGGTGTTGTTGTTTACGTGGCGGGTAAGGCTTTGGGTGGCGGTGGTGGTGCGACGGACTTTTTGTTTTCTTTTAGTTCTGTTTTTTTGGGGTGGTGGAGTGATTGTGGCGTAGTGGTGGCGAGTGGCTGTTGGTGGTGGTGATGGGTGCAGTTGTGGTGGAAGGTGGTGGTGGTTAGTAAAGTGATGGACTAAAGTTACATAAACTTGCACTAAAGTTACACACTTAACATAATAAAGTTACATAAAATTAGATTAAATTTACATTAAAGTTGACTAAAGTTACATCAAAATTTGGCTAAAGTTGCATAAATTTGGTTAAAGTTACGTAAAATTTGACTAAAGTTACATAAAATTTGGCTAAAATTACATAAAAATTGACTAAAGTTACATAATTTTTACTAAAGTTACATAAAATTGCATAAACTCAAATTAATATATTCAAAATTACCTTATCTTACGCAATTTTAAATTTTTATATACAAAATAGCCTTAAATGACTAAAGTTACAGTCGCAAAATATTGAAGTTATAGGTGTAAAAGACCAAAGTTACATAAAATTTTTCTTAAAATTACATAAATCCATATTAATTTATAATGAACTATATTAGCATAAAATTACACTATTAAAGGCTGAAGTTACACCTTAAAGGGCTAAAGTTACATAAATTTGTGATATAGTGACAAAAACTTGTTCTAAAATTTCAGAAATTCAAATTAGCTTTAGTTAGTAGTAGGTGAGTGTATTAATGCTTTTAATCATATCCATCCATCTCTTGTAAGATCTAATGCCTTAGATTAGGACTTAAGGACTCACCTAAATAAAGGGACTTGCCTGATCCTGTCTTTCTCTATATATATAAGAAAGTTTTTTTTTTATAATGAATATAAGTGTTTTGTTATAACATGTTAGTTTTTAATATTTGAACCCTTGTTTGTGGGCAAAGTTATTAAAATTTAACTTTAAAAATCAAAGTAGGAAGATAATTATGAGACATATTGAGTATTATTAATAATTCTTATATAATAATAAATATTAATAAATAATATTAAGTTTGAGATCACTAGAAAAATGAGATGAATTTAATAGAGCTGAATTAAACTAAATGAAGTCCGAATTGAATTGAATAAAATTGACTTAAACACAAATTCTCATTTGTGACGGATACTATCCGTCGCAAGCTTAAGACGGATACCATATTTTCTCACAAAATACCCATTAAGGGTGAGTGGAGAAGCACATGGGGGGTGCCCACCTTGTCCCCTCTACCCATTTCCTCTCACAAAATACCCGTCGCAAGATCCGATCCGTCGCAAGCAAGACCTACTGTGACTTAAATTGAATTAAACTGAATGGAGTTGAATGGAGTTGAGCTGAATAGAAAAGAATTTAGCTGAATTGAATAAAGTTGGGCTGAACTAAAATGAGTTGAAATTAAGCTGAAAAAAAAAATTGACATTACCGAGTCACCAACCACGCAACAAACATTTGAGGGGCTTCGAGAGAAAAATTCTTGTTCAACAAAAACCTCTGAATAATCGCAAACCCAGCAAAGATGGCAGAAGAAAACCAGCTAAAAGCCCAACAAAACCTCCAAACCACGAAAGCCAAACAACAAGAAGCAAAAATACCCAGAAGTGAAAGCAACAAGAATGGGTCATATTCGGGTGAAAAGGCCCATTTCCGTAACCCACCCGAGTCAGTAAACCCGGACCCGGCAACATTAAGAGATCAATGGAGGTTTGCAATAAGACAATACAGCAAATGGTATTCACATGCATGGGGTACTGCTATTCTTGCTGGTGGTGCTTTCTTTGCTCTTGGTTGGTTCATTAAGGGTGGCAATCCTTTGCCGTCTAAAGATGATTCACGTCATCATAAACCTGATCATGATGTGGGAAAATGATTTCTTTTTCATCATGGTACTTGTTTTACTCCGTAGTTATTTATTTTGAGGTTTAGGGTTGGTTTGTTTAGTGTAATTTTGATTTTGTTGATGGCATGTTTTGCAGTTTGGGAACCTTTAATGGGAATTGAATTCCGTAATTGAGACATTTCAAGTGTTTGAGATACCTCATAATTATAATTTGGTAGTCGAATTGGGCTTATCATCATAAGACTTTATGTGGGACAATGATTTTGATATTTGATTTTGGGGGTTAGGGTTTGTTTGTTTGTTTTGGGTGTTTTGTAGTTTGATTTTGTTTGGGTTAGTGTTGTTTTGGGGATTATTCAATTGGGTTAAGGTTATTTTGTTGTTTTGTTAGTTTAATGTTTGACAAGCCTAAGTGATGGTGAGAGATGCATGATTATTTTACATAATTTTGATCTTTATGAAAATGAATTTTATATTCTTGTTGCATTTAAATCTCTTCTTTGCAGTGTTTGGTCGTTTCTTAATTGTTCAACATGGTTGTCTTTTCTCAGTTAGGTTTAGCTGTTTTCGGTGGGAAAATGTGGAAGTGGTTAGTTTGTTTGTGTTGTTTTAGTAAAAGTCGTTAGACCTTGATGTTTAGAAATCTGTGTTTGGTTCTGAGAAGAGGATTTTGTATCAAGGTTATATTCCTATTTAATAGTTGATTCTGTGTGCATTTTGGATAGACTGGAGAAATTCTAACCTTGATAGGGTATTAGTTGTGATGTTCAAATTTGTTAATATAATCCTTGGAAATTAGATTACAATAAATCATGAGTAGATAGAACTATAGATGTCTTTTGGTTTAAGGATAAGAGCTCACACTGACCGAGGAAATGGCGAGAGCGAGGGGTGTTGGTATATAGACGGTAGATGACGTGTCACCAAAAAACAAAGAATAGATTGAAGATGATCTGCCGTCTTCACAGGAGAAATACCAAAAATCGAGTTATGGTACTTGGCATATAAAGTGTATGAAGAGAATTACGACTACATACAATTGATAAAATTGTCACAAGACTGTTGTTTACATTGATGAAAAAAGGAGAATGTTGATCACTTAGTTGCTCCTCCCATTGCCATTAGTTTTAGGATGAAACCCCCTTTTATTAATTAAAGTCGCTCTCTCATCCTTGTGAGTCCGTCACAGATTCGTCTCATGCGATTTCAGATGGTATTGTAATTGGGCGCATTTATGAATTGTGACTCAGGTTGGCCATTTGTGCAGTTGCAGTACGGCATCTACTGAGGGCTATTAGTTGAGATCCGTCTGATTTCCACGGGACCTCACGATGAGGGGAATATAGAGGAGACTTGCAAATGTTGCAATGCATATACATGTCAATTGTTACTCTCACACATTGATGAAAGAGAGGAGAGTTAGATCATTTTATAGTCCAAATAGTTACTTACCGGTTTTGTGCTGAAACCTTCTTAGGATTTATGAGTTACTGTACAAAGGAGACTGTATCTCATCATTTTGTAAACTGTCTTATGTGATTTCACAAAGTGTATGGTGCTTCGCACAAAGCTGGGTGTTTAGCATCTATTCTTCAGGTAACTTAAAAAAATAATTTATAGATAGAATTTCTTTGGGGTTGAGAATCAGCGTACAACTGATTGACTGAAAGAGTGAGGGGACTGGAGAAGTATTTGAAATTAAATTATTTTCTTTTCCTTTTCTGTGGGTTACCCAAAGTTCCAATGTAAGCAAGCTAATTACAATTTAGTAATTGAATGACATGTAGAAAGAAATTGCTGGTACCAGATGTTTTGAAGTGGAGACGACACTTTGAAGTTGATAGACTGGGAGTATGCAAGAGTTCTAGAGCAGAAACTGGAGTTGGATATTGCTTTTGAGAGAAAAAGAGACAAGGGGATCTAGTTGGTGTCGTATACGGAGTATCATATATGCCCACGGTATTATAATACCAGGGGCTGCCACTGAAACATGACCATTTTGTCAAGGTTTTGAGGATTACCGCGACCACATTTACCACATTTTGAAGTGATATTAGCTATGTTTAGCATATTTAGCTGATTCAAGAACTTGACTTGGTCAACTTGGAGTCCTTGGAGTCCGAGTGGGGAATAAGATCGTCTACATGCACTCCCACCCTATAGAAGAACTTGGGCATTCACTCCTATCCTTGTATGGGTAAAACTAGAAATGTAACTTATCTATTCCTTTTCTTTAGAATTGGAAGGGAAAAACAATTTTCTCCTATATTAGATTGTGTATCTTTAATAAGTTAATCTGCTTCGTTTGGGAACTCACAATGAATTCATTGTCATTCTAAATGTTCAAAGGTTATGTCGGTAGGGTTTTATTTTTACCTGAGGAATTTTGTGTCATGTAACAAACATTAAGTTGAAGATAAGAGTGATTTGGAAATGTTTCCTCCTATGCTTCTATTCCTCTATAGGTGAAGGTGGATGGAACCGTGCATCAACCGTGCATCATCCATCTGGCCCCAGATATCTTAAAACAAAATTTTTAGTGCATTTCCCAAATTTGGTGTACAACTTTTTTTTTTAGAGTAGTATTAGAAATAATTTTTCAGCGAGACCCTGCTATAAGGCTCTAAACTAATTTATATGGGGCTAATATATGTTACTCCGTAGTTTGTATGAATGCAGGCAGCCTGTTATTCATTTTTTTCTTGAAGATTGTACTCGTATTTGTTTTTCTGTTTGTAAACCTTATAGTGTACGAAAATGATGCATGGTTGCAGATGCGGACACGACGAAAGATAAGGAGGCTAGCGCCTAGCAGCTCGTTCTCAACCTCGTGAGGAAGCGTTGCCCGTTTAGTGCATGTTATTTTGAGTTATTATGTTGCAGCAACCTAGTTCAACAAGAGTAGTAGCTATTTGTATGTATGATATCATACAAAATAAACTGCAACTGCAAGTACAAGGCCTGGACAGTTCATGTCAACCTGTGACTTGCTAATCAGTAATCATCCTCTTCCCTTTGCTTTCTGCTAAACCTCGTATATAGAGTTCAGCCCAAATTTTCAAGGTGTGCGTCAAAACCCATAACCCATGTTTTGTTTTTAAATTAGGCATACGATGGCTATAGTGATCGGATTATATATAATCCATGAATTGTACAACCAAATGAATTAGATAGTGTATTCAAATGCAGCTCCAACGTTTACATGATCTTCTAAGAGTCGTTGAGCGACCATAAATTGTTTGTGTAATATAAGCTATGTGCCTAATATCTTCGGAAAATGCTACCGCGTGTATGAAGGCCTAATATCACAGGTAGTTTGGATTTTCATTTTCATTTATAAAATTATATGGCTATGTCATCTTGATCACTATATTCGTCCTAGAGTCATTCCTAATCTTCATTCTCTTATGTTACTTCTTTCTTTTCATACACACCTTTCATCTTCCATTTTTAACTGTTTCACAAACACCTGCACATTTCCCTATTAGAAACTAGTTCTGTGGGAACTGGCAAATGACTGAGTCGCTCACGCTTATAAATCACCTAAAACTTCACCCTTCATTTATAGGCCGACCATCTACCACTCCATTGTCCTATATAGATGCGACCACCACCTTGACTCACCACCACCTATACCCATGACCAACACGACCACCCACCTCCACCACACTCACTACACCTGAGATGAGATCCCCACGCCCCACCCCCTGCACGAGAAACGACCACCACCCACAAGGCAATTAGACCTAGATCAACCACCAAACCCATCAAGGCATGAGCTTCCTTTCGAAGCTGACAACTACGTAGCACCCACCAAAACCAACAAGCATCCCTTCCAAAGGTGTCAACTTAGTAACATGGGAATTTCGTAACAAACCAAACTTTAATAATCGAACTGAAAAAACAAAAAACTGTGCATCTTTTAGGTTAAGATTTGCAATTTTAGCAAAACCAACCGAACCATTGTACCTAAAAATGAAGGAAATTTTTTAATAGTACAAATAATATCATTCTCTACTGTTTAATTTTTCTCGTGCATCCAAATTTAAAACTATTTAAATTGATTGATATCAAACTTTATCTTGTGAAAGTCTAGTGTTGGGTATATATAATCCTCCTATACATAAAAGCTGAGTCTTTTATAGGATTCTGATTGGCTCCTAATTTTTAGGAAAGAAAAAGAAATTGTTTTCCTATACTGATATAGAGGCCCTACCACATTCAGTATCTTAATTAATTGATCTCATGCTTTTTATTTCAAACACCAAAGAACCTAATTCAATTAACTTTGGTATATGATGTGTATATTTAATTTTTGTATATGATAAGGAGTCGTTTGGTTCACTATAGGAAGATGAAATTCCCGGGAAGATGAAATTCATATGAATTTGAAAATCATGTGAATTGTATAAATGTTGTTTGGTTGAATGTAGAAACTTCAATTCATGTGGAAACTCCCACTTACCTAGGGGGACCTAGGTAAGTGACTTCCTACATTATGTAGGAATTGAAGTTCCATAGGAAGTTCCACTTCCCATGAATTGGGTAACCAAACAAGACATCATTTAGCTAATTCCCATGATCTTCCAATTCCCATGAATTTAAAAGGCAACCAAACAACCACTAAAAATATCATTTTGAAAGCAATAATAATATAGTTTCGTTAATAAATAAATAGATAAATATATTCCTAAAAAAATCAATAAATTACAATTAGAAATTACAGTACCATATATGCTTATCTCAAAATAAACGCAATAAATTGTTCTTTTTCCTTCTTAAACAATACTGATTATTAATTAAAAAACAATTAACAATTATACTATAACATAAAAAAACACATTAGATTTGGAGCTTTTGCAACAAAAATACAATCTCTTTTGAAATTGAAAATGATAATCACCTTAATAATTATATCAAAACATTAAAGCACAACAAATATAGTAGATTTGAAATTTTTTGTAAAAGAAAAAAATTACTGAACCAGATAATTAAATAAAATCGAATAATAATGCCTGCTATTATGACAATGCGACCCGTGCATTTTTTGCACGGGTTTAAAACTAGTGAGTTAATGAAAATCAAACTAAATCACTGGAACAACAAATTCGCGAAAATTCAGATCAAAGTATATATAGAATGATTTAACGGTGAACGGTTTATACACACGTTTCAAGCAGGTTACTGAACAAACCGAGACGGTTTGGTTAAGGTTTGGGTTTTGGCCGAACTGAACCACATCCGGATAGGATCGAATTAGCGTTTCGGTGAACCGAAACTGTTTCTCAACACACCTACTACGTAACAAGGGTGGGTTTAACTTGGACGGTGGCAGACAATGGGAAGATTAGGATGATCAATTATGGTGGGCGTTGCGTCTAGGTGGTGGGAGGAGGGAGATGTTCGGGTAATCATTTTGGTTGGTCTAGTGCCGAGTACGGCGGTGAGTCCTCGAGGCGGTGGTGGGTCATGGACAGTAGCACACGTTTCTAGTTGATAGATTATGCATATACTAATTCAGAAGTACTGTATTAACTAACTAGTAACTACTACTCCGTATATGAGTTATATGACAATAGACAAAACTATTAGCAATTCTAGTCTATAATCATCTACACATGCAATCGACTACATATATATAAACATGTATTACAAATGAGACACAAACACCAAGATACATAGCTCAAATCTATAGTACTACTACAAGAAAGAAGAGAGTAAATCATCTAAGAAATCACTCCCTAAATCTTCAAACTCAAGTATACTATCCATGTTTTTTCTTGACCTTTTCATGATCATCTCTCCATCCATTACAGCATCCATGCAATTATTTTCAATGCTTGATTCTCTCGCTTCTCTTTTATTACTAGCTTGCGACGACTGTAAACTCGTTTTGCTAACATCTTCGATTGGGAAATTAAGAAAAGCTTTTGTTCCTCTAATTCTCAAGGCAGCCTTGTCATAAGCCAAGGCGGCTTCCTCTGCTGTATTAAACGTTCCGAGCCAAACTCGAGCGCCTTTCTTAGTAGAATCTCTTATCTCAGCTGCGTATTTACCCCATGGTCGCCTTCTAACGCCTCTATAATGTCGTGTTACAGTCTTTGGGTTGTTTTGGATTCTTGGTCGATAATGTCTATCATTTTCTTCTATATCCTTCTCAGCGGCTCGAGTTTCTTCAAGGTTAGGTTTAGGGTAAGCGTTAATTACTCCAGTTAAAAATTCCTCCCAACTTTCGGAACCCATAGAGACCCATCTTTCAAGACTTGGTAACCTATGTATCGTGTTTTTGGGTTCAGCCATACCTTCTAAACAAGGGATAGCCCTCCAGTCTCGGCTACTTAAATGACTATGTTGTGTTAATGTCGCTCGCCGTTCTTTCGGCTGTCCTATGTAGTTCGCCCAAACGTTTTCTAGGATGGCTTCTTGAGATTGTTGGGTTTCTTGCTCTTTACCATAAACCATATTTTTGTCAATGACTTCAAAAATATTGCTTGATTGTTGAAGGAAAAGAAATGAAGGAAGACTAGTTGTTGTAACATTTATATACAAAAAGTTGCTTAGATTTGAGTATTTGACGTAGAAAATGTTGAAAATTTGGTGTATATATTAGGAGAACAGCTCACCAAGTACATCAATTTAGTGCCTTTATAGTAAATTAAATGTGAAATCAAAATACTTGTTTAGCAAACTAGTGCCTTAACCTTATCTTAAGGTTCGGCTTTTGGGGTTTAGTGTTTCGGGATATGCTTGTTAACATACCAATCATTTGATGTTCATCTTAATCCTACGAGAAAGCCTTTACTAACGTTTATGTGATCCCTTTAACATAACTCATTAATAAGTTGAAATGAGCCATTATATAATTATCGTAAAATTATCGATACATGGATAAACAATTAATAATCATTAAATTAAATTTACTTCATTACATCTATTTTATTATTAGATTTTTCATGAGACCACGTTATCAATTTGTTTCCTTTTTTGAACCAAGTCGTGTTTCTTTTGAAATTAATACATAATATGCAATTAATAGACTATACCACCAATTGTAATATAACTTGTGTTTTAGAATCCGAGCTCTTTACTAAAGTTTTCGAGTTTTCTTGTAAGGAATCTGAATTATATTATAGAGTTTTTGTACTCACATTTAAACATTAGAAACAAAAAATCTTTAAAAAAGTTCAGAATAATTACATATAAGCTCGGATACATATATAGTGGTTGTAGAATGTTTATATACAACTTGAAGTATAGCAAGTCATTATGAGAAATTTTATTATAAAGCTTAGAAATTACATCATCTACTATAATATATTAAAAGTATCGTCTATAAACTAACCGAAATGTGAGAAATTGCCATAAAGGATGAATGGACGAATTTTGTTAATAGTTTAAAATGAAAGATACAAATCTATTTGAATAATTGGGAAAGTTACTTATCATTGTCAAAGTCCACTGTTGTGTGCAAATGAAAAAGTAGAGAGAGAATGAGCGTGTGAAGGCCATAAGTTGAGTGTCTTTATTGTTTCGTTAGACACACTTATTGTCCAAGTTCTGATTCATGTCGTGATTAAAGACGTTCGTTGCTCCATTTTCAACAATATCAGGTTTGAATTCTGTAAATAATTATATGTTACGTAAATATACACTCAAATTAGTTTATTTTGTAATTCACTCCTCCTATGTTGATTTCATTCTTCTAAGGGACAAAGATAGCCATACTCAATGTACGTCTCTTTGACGGTCCACCCTTCGTAAGAACTGTTTTTACTTTTGATTAGTTTATTGAAATGGCAATAGGCTACTAGCTACGATCGATTATAGTAATGAGAAGGGTTTGTGTTGGAAAAAAGCACGGTATTTTTAGGTACCCTAGAGATCGTAACTACCCTCTACACTTTGTGATTTGTCTTCATATATGAAGGGTTCGAGTCACGGTTATTGACACGTAGTCAATTGATAAGTGCTAAATTAATTACTTATCTGATTTAGCGTCCAAGATAGATGATCTAATTCGTAAAATTATAAAACATGAATTTTCAACGATACTTATATATTACGTAAAACCATTTACACAACATAAGCAGCAGTCACTGTGATATGGATAATCACAACATTGAGGGCTGTTTCAGGCTCAAGAAATATACATCTTGTGGTAAGATGGGTCACAAAGTTGAAAAGTGTTGTCTTCTTGTGGGATTTCCTCAGAAAAATGGTAAGGGCAAAGGTAAATCTTTCCATAAGAAAGGGAATCAAGGCAATATCAAGAAATCTGTCAATAATGTTGATGTCATTGAAGAGTTGTCACCATTGGAAGATTCTGATCATTCTACATTAGATTCTGATCATTTTCAAGGCATTTCTTTAGATTCATCTATGATTAATGACCTGGTTAATTCTGTTGTTGACCAAGTCATAGAGAAGATGTCTGGCAGTAAATCTCTTCTTTTATCATCTAACGTTGCAGGTATGATTTCTCAGGTTAATTCAGTCAATAAGAATTCACGTCTGCATGATTGGGTTATTTATACAGGCGCTAATGATCACATGACATATGATGTTAGTCTATTGCATGATATTGTTCATCTGCGTGCTCCTATTTTAATTGGATTGCCTGATGGTACAACCAAAGTTGTTAAAATTACTGGTCACTTGAATCTCACTAATGATATTACGTTGTTAAATGTTCTATTAATTCCCGATTTTAAACAGAATCTGTTATCCATAAGTAAATTGCTTGAAATAATTCCACGACTGTTGTTGTCCTGTCTCAACATTGTTTATTTCAGGACACTATTAGTAAAATTGTATGAAAAAGAGTAGGGGACTTATATCGTTTTCAAGATGATACTGCCCAAGAACTTGTGAATAAATTGGCTGCTATTGTATCTATTGCCTTACACAATGATAGTTTCTTTCCTAGAGCTAATGTTGTAGTAACTACTTCTAAGAATGTACAGTTTTGTTTTTTTTTATTAATAGACTTGGACACATTTTCTATGATCAAATCAAATATGTGATTGGTTATGATAATAGAAAGCATTCTAATTTCACATGTGACACTTGTATTTTGGCTAAACATCACAAGTTACCCTTCCCTTTAAGTTCTTCCCGGGCGACTAATTGTCTTGAAAAATTGCATTTAGATGTTTGGGGACGCTATAAGATCCCTGCTATGACATGAGCTTGTTTCTTTCTTACTATTCTGGATGATCATTCCAGGAATACCTGGACAATCTTGTTCCAAACTAAAGATCAAGTACATGTTCTTATAAAAAAAAATTTACATATGTTATTACTCAATTTCAAGCTAACATAAAAGTTATAAGAAGTGATAATGGGAATGAAGTTTTTTTTCCAGAAAACACGTGGTAGGCTGTTTAAAGACAAGGGCATCATTCACCAATCTAGCATTATAGGTAGACCTCAACAAAATAGGAGGGTTGAGAGAAAGCATAGACATTTATTAGATATTGCTAGGGCTTTAAGGATTCATGCTAATTTACCTATAAGGATTTGGGGAGATTGTTCGTTAACTGCCACTCATTTGACTAACATGATGCCTGCTTCTCCTATAGGATGGAAGCTCCATATGAGTCCTTATTCAAACATAAACCTTCCTATGCTAGTCTTAAAGTGTTTGGTTGTTGTGTTATTTTACTATGCCACCAACATATTGTGATAAGTTTGACACTAGGGCTAGAAAATGTGTTTTTATAGGTTATACCCAAGGACAAAAAGGTTTATAGATTATATGATATTCAGGCAAGGAAGGTATTTGTAGGCAGAGGTATAATTTTTCATGAAATTGGATTTCCTTTCAGATCTTCACCTGAACACTTGCAGACTGTTGTTCCTTCTATTGTCAATCCTGTTTCTTCTACTTTTGTTTTACCCTCATACACTATTAATAATACATCATCTTCAGTTTTTAGTAATAATTATAATGATCTTATTGATACTGTTGAAAACATTTCTAATTGAGAATGATAAAAATTCATTTGTCAATTAAATAATGATGGATCACATGCTTCATCTAAGATTTCTTCTCGTTCTTTACCTACCAACCCTAGAAGGTCTATTAGACCAAAAATATTATCTGTGAAATTAAACGGATATCATTGTCCATTAATGTTGTATGCTCAGCATTCAGAATCTGAAGATTATGTTTCTAGTGCTTTCCATACCACTATATTACATCAGTTATAAGACTATCATTATGAGTATATAACATCACTGACAACTGTTCTTAAAGAGCCATAGCCCTATACTTTTAAGCAAGCCAGCAAAGACCCAAGATGAATATCTGCAATAGATGTTGAACTAAAAGTCTTGGAGCAAAATTCTACATGGGAGGTAGTTGACTTGCCTGCTGGTCATAAACCTATTGGTTCCAAATGGGTCTTCAAGATTAAGTACAACGTTGATGGGTTTGTTGAAAGATTCAAAGCTAGGCTAGTGGCCAAATAGTTAATCAGATTAAGGATAGGGACTACACTCATACATTTTCCCATGTTGCTAAATTCACCACTGTCAAGACAATATTAGCTGTAGCAGCTGCGAAGAATTGGCCATTGTTTCAGCTTGATATAAACAATGCATTTCTTCATGGTTTTATAGAAGAAGAATTGTACATGAAACCTCTTGAAGGTTACAGTATGACAAAAGGGAAAGTATGCAGACTTAAGAGGTCACTGTATGGCTTAAAACAAGCCTCTAGATAGTGGAATAAGGAGCTAAAAAAGTATTTTGTTGGCATGGGATTTATGCAGTGAAACATGACTATTTTATTTACCAAGTTTCATCCTGGCACATGCTTATTTGTGATTGTTTTAGTCTATGTAGATGATGTTCTACTAACAGGGAATGATAATAATGAGATTACAAAGCTCAAACTAGAGCTTGATTTTGTTTTCTCCATCAAAGACTTTGGAAATATGAGATATTTCTTAGGTCCTAGAGATTTCTAGAAATGATAAAGGCATAATCATTCAAATAAAGTATATCTTGGAAATTCTTTCTGATATGAATATGGAGAATGCTGCAATATCAGCTTTCCCTATGCAAAGAGGGCTAAAGTTATCAATTGATAAAGGTGAATTACTAGTTGAACCTGAGGTGTATAGAAGATTGGTTGGTAAATTATTATATCTTAATATGATGATACCTGATTTGTCATATTTAGTCCAACACCTTAGTGAGGCAGATTGGGGCCAATGTTCCTTTATATGTAAATCCCTAAGTGGTTATTGTGTCTATCTTGGTAATTCCCTGATCTCTTGGAAAACCAAGAAACGGAAGACTGTGAGCAAGAGCAGTGCTGAATCAAAATAAAGAAGTCTCTCCTACACATCATTAGAGTTACTTTGGTTAGATGCACTCCTGTAGGATATGAAGGTCACTGTGCCTAAGCCTATCAGTCTTCACTGTGATAATAAGGTTGTTAAAGATCCTTCTCAGAACCCCATTTTTCATGAGAGGACCAAGCATTTGAGCATAGACCGTCACTATGTCAGGGACAAGCAACAAGAAGGATTTATGCAGACTAAACACATCAGAATTGGACTTCAAGTTGCTGACATAATGACAAAGCCCTTAGGATATGGTCAACACAAATTCTTTTCATCCAAATTAAGCTTAATTTCTACTCCAAGGATAGCTTGAGGGGGGAATGTGAGTAACAGGTTAGAGTTTGTTATAAACCTGTTATAACTAACTAACTAACTAACTAACTAACTAAGCTACAACTAACTGGTACGTCATAAGTTAGTTTATACTAACTATGGTTAGCTAAGTCAGTTTAAGCATTGTATATATATTGAAAGACCAACATCAAGATTGGTAAGTTTGTAATTACAGTATCACAAACATATATTCAATAAACAAGATTATCAACATATTAAGGTTACTGGGTTTACAGAATATTTATGGAATGTTAAATTCCAAACTAAGAGATAATTGACTAATTACCTCAATTGAAGAAAGGTTTTGCCCTGCTACTCAAATCTAAGATAAATTAAGATCTAAGATCCAAGGATAGACTAAGTTGTAATTGTTTGAGTTGTGTGCGTTGTTCTTTCTTTGATGAAGAATGCTTCCTTATATAGGCATCCTTCGAACGATTGTTTGATTTAAAACTACCCCTTAAGTAGGGAAAAATTATATAACCCCTGACAACAGATGATCTTCCTCCTAAGCGTTTCCGACTTCACCTGGGTCGACGCTCGACTCTTGGGCTCTTCTCGTGTCTTGCCTGCAAAATATTAATCCAGGCCCAGTAACTATTCTTAATATAATAGGCTCAACTACCCTTGATAACAAATTTAGTAACAAATTTAGTAACCTTACTAATTTTGTGTGTCCAACCAATCAATGCAAATGGTGTCATTTGTTAGGTCATCAAATGGGTATCCTAGTTTCACTCCTAATTTTTTATTAACATGACCCACCTCCCTCGATACCTAGGTCATAACCTTGGATGGAAGTTGTCTTAACCGTTCCTTAACAGCATATAATGGTTTTTTTATGCATCTCCCATATGTTAGAATGAAGACGTAAAAACAATATATTTTTTCTCACTCCAGAGGTATGATCGAGTGTCGATCCATGCCTATCCTACTTGCGAATTAAAGTGTCTTTGTGACGTTTTATTGACCTCGGGCCTACGGTCTCAATATATAGTTTAAAAGAACTAGCCGCCTCTTCATATTGTTTGCAGTCCAATGTTTCATGAACGAATAAATCCACATCGAGGTCGACTGCCACTTGTTTCGTGATGATTTACTTACAGAAAAGATCGCCTCATGCTATATGCACACTAAGGACCAATTTGCTGATATGTAAACAAAAGTGTCGGGTCATAGCCCATTCGAAAGTTATATAATTCAGTTGGACGGTATGAATCTCCATACTCCAACTTGATACTCCAACTTGAGGGAGGTAATACACATGTGTGATTCTCTATATAACAGTTACACTCAATTCTGGCCGGTATATTGTATAATATACGCTTTCG
Source organism: Heliosperma pusillum (assembly GCA_022085475.1). Lineage (NCBI taxonomy): Eukaryota > Viridiplantae > Streptophyta > Magnoliopsida > Caryophyllales > Caryophyllaceae > Heliosperma > Heliosperma pusillum. Next base: position 69,614 of record JAIUZE010002959.1, on the reverse strand, counting down.
TAATTTACACATTTTTTTTATCGTGTATGTATATATATGTACATTATAATCAACGGAAATAAGATACAATTTTTCCCAAAGCAAGTCTTTTGGTTTTACTTTGAAAAAAAAGAGCAAAGGAAGAATGACATGACGTGCTTCAATTATTATTATTAATTATAAATTATATTTCCTTTGTCTCGGTCAATTGTTGTCATTTTATTTTGGCACAAAGATCAAGAAAAGAGTGGAGAACTATTTGTGATACTATTAGATGATCAAAATACTCATAGAAAACCCACCTAATATAGAAAAGACAACAATTCACTGAAACACCTTAAAAGAAAATATGACGACAATTGACCGGAACGAACGGATTAATATTAAGTCCAATCCACGGTTAACAAAAAAATTCTAAGACAGGTTACTTGTGCAACTCCTGAGTCATTCACTTTAGTTGAGAAAACAATCCACTCCTTTTGTCACTCTCTTATAAATTTGTTAGTTGAGAATATTGAACAACTTATGGAGCATTTGTGCAAACTTCCAAACTTTCACAGTAACAAAAATTCAACCTAGTAGCTCATCCTACGTGCTATAACAACATTAATATAATAACTAAGCATAATTAATTATGTTGGACAACAATTAATCCAATAGCTAAACAATTAAGCTTTAGTATATATTATCACAAGTACTCCTACACAATTTATGCAACCAATTCAATTAATTAAAGGCTGCTGAAATTCTGCCACGTTTCTCGGCATGGCAACTCAAAACTTAACCTCATTAACCTATTTTCTTCATCACCTCCTTCTTTTTGTATTGACCTTGGTTGTCATTTCACGGTCACCTGTTTGGGCCGAACCTGGTCTTGTTCCTAAGGCTCCAAATAACTCAATTAGCGCGATTTTTGTGTTTGGTGACTCGACATCCGATCCTGGAAATAATAACTATATAAGGACTCCCTTCAAGAGTAACTTCGCACCCTACGGTAGGGATTTCCCGAACCACGTCGCCACTGGAAGATTTAGTAATGGCTTACTTTCAACTGATTACATTGGTGAGTTCATAGTAGTATCGCAACATCAAATAACCAAATAACAAAAGTTTGGGGTCCTTTGGCTATATATTTTATGCCCACTATAACGTACTCCCAACATAAGAGACCATTTTCTTTCTCAGTAACATACTGCCCCCCCCCCCCCCATATTTTTTGTTCAAAATATAATTATACAAAAGGTTAATGATAAATATAAGCCTTAGGATTATAGATAAGAGTTAAATACAATTTTTAAAGTGGAATTAAATTAGGAACTTAACACTTTTCAATGAGATTTCAACATTTATGTCGAACGCAAATGAACGGTGTAACCAATTGAACGCAAATGAGATTTCAAATGCTCCTCTAAGACGTTGAACGGTGTAACCAATTGACAGTTACCACTTTTTGAGAAATATGGCTTACTTTCAAATGAATGTATGTCGAAATAAATAATAGTCCTATAATACATTCACTTCATAATTTTTATCACTAAAAAGGTGATAATCTCTATCAAGGTGTCATTGTATACGTTCAACGTATTTACATGAGACAAATCGTGAATAATAATGTGAGTGAGTTGTTATTTGCAGCAAAGTATGTTGGCGTAAAAGAGTTGATACCACCCTATCTGAACGCATCGCTTAGTCTGGAAGAGTTGATGAGTGGAGTTAGTTTTGCTTCAGCCGGCTCTGGATACGATCCTCTTACACCTCGGCTTAGTGTAATTTACCATTTCCTCTTATCTTTTGTTATCTCTTTTACCCTACATATATACTAAATGAACTCACATAAGTATGAAAAAGGTAGCTAATAAAGTGACCAATTATGATTAAATGAGCTTTTACGTAGTGGTCATAGATGGAGGATAACCCGATATTTTATGATCATACCATATAGTAACAACCATATATACATCGATTGTACTTAAGTAAGTTAAGTAGAATCGATTAAGATGCTTAGTAATGGCGTTAAAGCATGATTACGAAGGTGGTTTAAATTTACAAACAGGGAGTGATATCAATGTCAAGACAACTAGAATACTTCAAGGAGTATAAATCAAGAATTGAGGCGAATATTGGATTGGAGAAAACCAATGAACTTATTAACAAATCGGTGTTCATAGTAAGTGCGGGAACTAATGACTTTGTGGTCAACTACTATACTATGCCTATTCGTAGAAGGATGTATACTTTACCACAATATCAACAATTTTTGGTACAAAATGTCCACGACTTCATCCAGGTTAGTCCACCAACGTAATCCATAGTATTTCTTGATTCTTTTCAATGCAATTTGTTTCTTTTTCGTAATTGAAACTATAAAGGGCGTTTGGTGCTAATGATGAGACGGTATTAGACGGTTTTAATGAGGGTCGATTGAGTGAGTTAGTAGGTACAAAAGGCGATACCTTATAAACGATAATAATTAATTGAATATCGAGTTGGTCGGCATTGTGTTATTCGTTTAAGTTTGAGGTCGGAATCCAAGTAAAAAGTTTGGGACTAGTAGAATGGAATTGCGCGATATACACGCGACATGGGGGCGAGGGAGATGCGACTGATGCAATCTATTTACGCGTGTCTTGTGCGAGAGCTGCGCGAGAGCTGCGCGAGACTTACACGAAGACTATAAGTCAACTTTGAGTCGCGTAAAGTTGAAACATGCAGGGAGGTCATTTCTTAAACAGCCCATCTTGCTTGTGACGGGTACAAGCTTGTGACGTCTCACAATCCTTTAACATTTGTCCTTTCACTTGTCCCTTCCACTTGCCTTTTTGTTTCACATCACAAGCTTGTGACGGATTTTATCTGTCATAAATAAGAATTTGTGTTCATTAAATTCCAATAGTTCCGTGATTCGCAAGTTCATCACGTGAACTTTTAGACTTTAGTTTATATTTTAACTAGATTTGTTGTTTGGTCCCGTCTGGGTTACTATTATTTACCATTTAAATTTATTTTATATGAAATATAACTGCGTTTAATCTGTCTAACTCATACATTTTTTCATTTATAATATAACTTTTTATGACATATCTTCATATTATGATGATATGTAAAATTTATCTGTTTTAATATAAACCCACATGTGAGTGTCCCACATCGTTGGAGAAAATAGATTGTACTACTTTATAACCAAGGGAACTACTCCTCCTATTGTCAATTGATTTTAGATTTGAACCTCCCTTGAGTTGTCCTATGGTCGTCTCTCCTCCGTTTGGTTATGTCCGACCAATTTGTATGTTCTAACATTATTGATTATCGATTAATAATAAGACACATCCAACATTGTGTTGTTAATATTATTTCTTTCACAAGATTTCATGTTAATATTATTACGTTTCACTACTCCTGCTATTACTATAATTTCTTTTATTACTCTCGCTATTTTTGTGGTTGAATTCATTGTTCAAATTAATTTTATCAAAATTATATATTTATATAAATAAAATATTTTTCGTACATCAATTTGTTAGTTAATTGTTTACACTTTCTCCTGTTGTTAATACTGCAACTTTCATTAAATTCGTTATTACTATTGTTACTTTCATTACTCCCGCAGTCATTATTGTTATTGTCACTACTCCCGCATTTAATATTAATAATTTCAATAGAAAGGAAGCGGAGCATATGGTTCATTTCGGCTATTAATACTAATACTTTCACTACTCCCGCGAACATTATTTTTACTTTTAGTAATTGTATTTAGATGTATGCATTAAATATTAAATATTTGATTAGAATGACATGTAAAAGTTTCCATTATTAGATAAATAAATATCAAATATTTGATTAGATTGACATGTAAAAATTTCCATTATTATACTCTAATTAAAGTACAAATCTAAAGAATTTTATATGTAATATTGTATCTTTTGAGAATCCTGATTTATTTACCTATATATAGTTTCCAAAAACCCAACCTACGTATATTACAATGATATGTTGATCATACACCCAAACTATATATTATATGAAATTTTATAGGTTTATGTCATTCTATTATGCTCCCTTGTTTTTCGGTATATATATATATAATATTAGATTATTATTTTAATCCTATTGTTATTTAGGTGACTTCTAATTACGTCATAACATGTGGAATCGTTGATACCCTTATTAAGCCACTTGCCGCACCAGTTTTCACAATCCACAATAGTACAATATTATCCGCGTTGGCAAAACCCTTTTAGATTTACTCTCGTTTTTCTTCCTAAAATGCGTCGTACTATTATATTTGTTGAACTCATATAAACATGATCTTTCATCTTTACGTCAACGTGCGAGACAAGAGTTTGTAGACTTTGTACTTTAACAATTCTCATCTCAAATCAAGGATCGCCATCGATCTTCACTCGGACCTTGATACCTACCTTCCATGGAGAACTTAAAACTTCCCACAACATGCAAAGCCCCAAAAACTTTCTAGGCACTCCAGGTATCGCCAAGTCTTGATAATAACATTTGCTTAACCGAAACTCCACGCTATCTAACATTGTTTGCACTGCATGCCAATCCTTGGTCAAGTTAATAAACTTCAAGGTAAAGTGGTATTTGAGCCATTATATGATAAATTGACTATTTACTAGTAGATATAAGTGAATCAGAAGTTTATTATTAGTAGACATTATTTTTTTCATTCGAGACAATATTGTCTGCGTTGGTAAAACCCTTTGGATTTACTCCCGGCTTTCTTCCTAAAATGCGTCGTACTATTATATTTGGTGAACACTTATAAACATGATCTTTTATCATTATGTCACCGTATGAGACAAGAGTTTGTAGACTTTGTACCTTAAAAATTCTCATCTCAAATCAAGGACCACCATCGATCTTAACTAAGACCTTGGTACCTACCTTCCATGGAGAACTCAAAACTCCCCACATCGTGCAAAGCCCCAAAAACTTTCTAGGCACCCCAAGTATGGCCAAGTCTTGATATCATTCGCTTAACCGATACACCACGCTACCTAACAATGTTTGTATTGCATATCATTCCTTGGTCAAATTAATAAACTTCAATGTACTATTTATTAGTGGATATAAGTAAATCCGGATTTTATTATTTTTTTCATTTACTAAATCATATCAAAACCCCATTACCACCCCTCCCCCGGGTTATTTTACCCTACACTATTAATAGTAATTCTTCTTTGTGGGTTCGATCGTTCCGCTATATTACTGTTTTAAAGTACACTCGAGTACGGAAATATAAATTTACCTTAATGGGCACACGTCGTCGTTGTCGGGAAATGAACTCGGGTCACCCACGTAACAAGCGGGAACGCTTACCACTATACTATATTGACCAACAAGATTATAATTTTGGCAACGAGTATGATCAACCCTTAGAAATTTAGTAGTTAAAATAAGTTACATATAATGTCTTTGTGCATTTATACAAGCTAAATCGTTTAAGTATTATAATTTTAGTTATTTTATTATAGATGAATAAGATGAAAGTTCAGACGCCTTTTATATACTAGAAGAAGAAGTGTCATCAAAAGTATTTCCTCCAAAATGCATCCACAAAAATAAAGAAATTAATTAGACCTTTTTCGTTAAAATATAAAATTTTAATTAAACTATAATCTTTTCATTAAAATTTAAATATTATCTTTTAATAAAATTATAAAACTAATCTTTATGCATATAGTAGATTTAATGTTTGAATAATATGAGCATGCATGACATATATATTATTAGCAATGTTAACAGGATCTAGATCATACTTTGGATCGAAGAAGGGCTAGTAGGATCGAATCGAGGATCGTAAGATCCTACAAATAGCTTGCAAAATAAGGTTATGCAAAAAAACTTTGGTATTATATTTGATGTATAATACTAAAAGTCTACATAATAACGTGAAAGTCTCAATAATCATATCAGTATATTGCATATACTTTTGATTTAGAGCTTTAAGTACTAAAGAGCAACAACCTCACAAAATTAGATCACAAATAAGCCTTTTACAATCCTGACCACTCCTACCACTGATCCTACACGATTCTGTACGATCCTATCCGATCCTATCTGATCCTGAACTATCCTATAACGATCCTACCACCAAAACGATCCTACCACGATTCAAATCGTTTTCTACTTTTTAAATCGTATGATCTTACTGTTCGGATAGTGATTTTAACAACAATGATTATTCGAGTTTTTCGGTTCAAGGAAGCGCACTACGTTCCGGGTAAGAATCGAACCCCCAATTTCATGGTTGGAGTGAGAGTGCGCTTACCACTTGAGCTAACTCTTGTTCTTGCATATTTATTACTAGGTTGGAAGGCTCGTGTGTTGCACGAGTTAATTAATGAAGTTAGTTATTTATTAAGCAAAATTATAGACCTTTAAAAAAATATATCTATGTATGTATTATAGTTTAGTTAAGATCAGATGAGAATAAAGTGAAATAATATCGGGCAACAAGTTATACAAAATAACATGTTATATACTCCCTCTGTCCCGGTTAATTGTTGTCCTTTCATTTTGACACAAAGACCAAGAAAGGACCAGGGGACCATTTGTGGTTCCTCTTAGTGAATGACAAGTGGACAATAGTCCCATTGGGTGATTAAATTACTCATACAATGTGACAACCCTCGCGAATGCGGAAATAATAAACAAACAAGCATGTGAATTATATTGCGGAAATAGGTAGTTTTTAAAAACTTTTATACATGCAAGTTAAATAAAACGAGGAGTGTCAAAATATTACAACTAAGTGCGAAAAATAACAAAGAGACGGAGTCTCTCAAAATGTTAACAAAGAACAAGTGTTTAGCAAATAAGCTAAAATCGTCTAGAGGTTAATCTTCCAGGGACAACGCCCGCTAGCTCACACCCGAACCCTAAAACATCATATCCAAAAAGGCATCCAAGCAAGCAACCTGTTCATTCATGAAAAACATGAACGCCACAGTCAGTGGGGAGTAACTCCGGGTTCTCCCAGCCATATCACATCAAACGTACATATAAGGAAATACAAAAGTAAAGCATGCATATATAATATATCCATGTGAGTTACGATAAGAATAGATAGGCAATCATATAATATAATGATAAGATCATGTGGAAATCAAATCCGAAACCATCATGTTATTCAAAGACTCGGGGAAGACACTCTTAGGCAATCGAATACGCTCACTAGGGCTTGCATCTCACCGTTAGCGGTATAAGATTGATAAGATTGAGACTCGACAGACAAACCAGTCAAGTCATGCGATGATCACATAATATCCAACATATTATCATCCATTCACGAACCAAGACCTTGACGGTGTCAAGTCATGCAATGACCATGAATACAATCATGAAATCACGCATTCAAAGACAACGACACAAAGACGACAACTCTCACGGTAAATGAAACGCACTAGCATCGTGTACATGGCAAGTATGATTAAAAGGCATCCACGGGATAAGCATTTCCCTGTAACGCATACACGATCACATTTCCCTGAACTCATACGCGATGCTTACATTTCGCCTATGTAGACTATTTTCCTCCTGGTAGCACGACGATAATAATACGGTCCTATTCTAAACCTGCCAACTCTCGGAATAACGTTTTCCGATTCGACAATGCGATAACGTTCGCATCCAAGACTCGGTCAATCAAGACGCCGAGTACCCAATTGCGGTCGACATTACGAAAGAGGCGAAAATGAGCTCTAGCCCCATACAAGCGGTCGCTCTGCAATAACACCCACCACCTCGCAAATAAAAAAACATTGAACGAAAAACAGGCGGTCGCAACGCCTAGCGTTCACCCATCCCAACAACGTCGTCATATGCCCACTAACACATGCATTTAAGCAGTAGGATACCTCTCCTTTCCGACATTCCAGCCTTACGAACGGGAAGGTAGCCAAGGGAATGAGAATACAAAGCACAATACAAAATAGTGCTCAAACCGACTCATTTGTAAAAACCGACTCAAAGTGGAAACATGTCGAAAACCGTCACAAACATGTGATACAAGCGAAAGAGATATCATATATCCAAAACATGAATCAATACATGATACATAAGCATTAGAACAAGTTTAAGAAGCATGATAACTAAGAAACATAGATAACTCTCCAAAACAACAAGTTTGGAAACTAACTTAAACAAGGGTTCACTTCAAACTGTCATAACTAGAGTTCTAGATATGGGAATGCAGAAATTCCAAGTCGAGGTGATAGCTTATCCTCTTACGGTTTCAACGAGTGGTCACAAGCCCAAAACAAGCAAGTAACGAAGGAGATATGAGCATTCTACCAAAAAGGGTCGGTGCTGTGAATTTGCACGAGTCCACCCGAGAACAACAATACTATTTCTATCATTTCCCATTTTCATAATTCACTTCTATCAACTATCAACAATCAATATTCATCATCAACAATCATCAACTAACAACAATCATCATCAAAATCATAATTTCCTAAGCTTTCTAATTGTATTCTAAATACGAATTCTAACATGGAAATCATGTAAAACACGTAAATGATACCGAGTAACCCTTCACCGTTACCTTTACGCGTCTTTAATCGATTACTAAACCTTCCTAGTAGTCTCCACCTACAAATAGGTAATAAAAGATGAATAAAATTCATCTTGAGAAAGACGGATAATTTAACAAGCGAGAAAGACGGTAATTTTATTACCAATACGGATAGAGGAAGGTAAGAGGGGAAGAATAAGACGAACTTACGTGAATTCCGTCAAAGAACGAATGAGATACGGTGAATGTAAGATCGGATGAAAATGGAGGCAATGGTTTTCATTTGGGTTTCTTAGTGATGAAGTAATGTTGTGTTTGTGTGAATGAAAATAGGATAAGTGGTAGTATGAGCTTTATAAGGAAAAAGTCAACAAAAGTCAAAGACGGCTTAAAAGTCAAGAAAAGTCAAAGACGACTTAAAATTCAAGAAAAGTCAAAGACGACTTAAAAATTCAAGAAAAGTCAAAGACGACTTAAAATTCAAGAAAAGTCAAAGACGACTTAAAATTCAAGAAAAGTCAAAGACGACTTAAAAATTCAAGAAAAGTCAAACTCGACTCAAAAGTCAAGAAAAGTCAAACTCGACTCAAAAGTCAAGAAAAGTCAAACTCGACTCAAAAGTCAAGAAAAGTCAAACTCGACTCAAAAGTCAAAAAAAGTCAAACTCGCCTTAAGACGGGATTTTCATGGAATCTCGCAGAAATTCCAAATACGAACTCGGAAATTCTAAATTCGACTCGAAACATAAAAAGCTAATTTAAAACTTAAATTCGCTGAAAAGATTTCGTAAAATATTTCTACTAGAAAAATAGGGTACATTTCCGGGTGTTACATACAAAACCTTCTTAATATAGAAAGGTCAACAATTCACTGAGACACCCTAAAAAGGAATATGATAACAATTGACCGGGACAGAAGGAGTATTACTTTGAATAACAAATTGTTTTCTTATAAGTTCAAAATCTCGATAAAAGAATATTTGCTCTTATAAATACTTTATGTATAGTTAAATTAACCTCCCGCAAGTGTACGGTCTTGCCGTCGTAGTATTGGGAGGGTCGAATCCAATGTACAGTGATCTATGGCTCACGAATTGTCATTATCGGTTAAAGTTTAGCAAAAGGGGTGAGTAAGGGGCTAAATTCTAAGACAAAGCAAGTAAATAACGATACCTATTAAACAAGTAAAGGATTTGACAATCGATAAAAGGAAACTTTGAAGGATTTATGGGGCTTGTGTAAACAAATGAGCTAAACAAGTGACTAGTATGACACCCCGCGATTTCGCAATGAAGTAAACACATAGATTTGCAACGGAAATGCGAGATTTTAAAAACTTTAAAAGAAAAACCGCGAATGTCACTATATTATAAAACCAAAACTTAGTTTAATAAACCGTTTATACAAATTGTAACTTATATAAATACAAGGGATCGTGATCCCTTGATAAATACACAAATAAGATAATAAAACATAATATAAACTACAATGGTAAGGGTGAATCATTGTAAGTACAACGCTTGCTTGCTTACTCGTCAAAACCACATGCAACACCAAGAGGTAACCTGTGTTCATTCATGAAACATGAATGGCACAGTCAGTGGGGAGTAACTCAGGGTTCCCCTAGACAAATCACATTAAAAAAACATAATTAGAGCAGGTAAACATACATCATCATACCTATACAGATATCATGACGATTACAACAATAACATTTCATAAAAACAATATAAGCATGTGAGGAGTAACAACGATATGATCATCATGTAAACAATGACATGGGAAGACTCACCTTGGCAACTATATCGCTACTAACAGTTTGCATCTCACCGCTAGTAACCATATAATCGAAGAGATTGGAGACAAGACACACAAGGTAATAATAGGCATCCAACAATCCAATACACATCCAACAACCATCATGTGAATCAAACATACTCTCACGGTAAATGAAATGCATTAGCATCTGTACGTTGCAAGACATGACGACTCTATAATCTAATCCTCCCAGTAGGACTACGATAATAATACGGTCCTAGCCTAACTCTGGCTAGACTCTTGGGACAATACGTGTACCCGATTCGACATGTGGATAGGCGCGCACACATCCAAGAATCGGTCGACAGTACGGAAGCCGAGTACCCCAATTCCGGCAGTACAGCCAACGACAGAGGCGAACCAAGAATGAGCATACCAATCCCGACAATACGACCAACGAGAAAGGTTGTCACAATAAGCACTCATACTCCGGCAGTACGGCCAACGGAAATGAGACATCAAACAAAGGTCAAGCTAGTACGCTACATGCAATGACACCACCTCGCAAGGATACAACATTTAACGACCAGGTCGATCAACGTTGAGCGTTCGCCTCCCAACAACGTTGTCATATTCCTACTAACATGTGCATAAGCATAAAAGGATGTACCGTCATCGCTTTGACACAAAATATAACGAGTATAAGCATAAAAACGGGAAATGAGAGTTCAATATCATCCAACAACCATGACTCAACTGACTACTCAAGGCATACATGACTCAAACAAGTTAAACATGTAAAACCGTCACTAAACAAGTGAATAACGCATGTGAGATACGATATAGTTCATACATAATATTCTATGTCATTTCATAAGATTATAACATAAACAAACCATAAAAACGTTACATATGAATTTATATGTGAAAAGAAGATCCAAAGGAAGAGCACGGGGTCCCCCGCCGGTCAGGCAACCGGCGGCCGCCCGGCCGGCTGAGAGACTACGCCAAACCAACAAAACTCTTAAATACAACAGGGGGTTCGACCGGCTGGGACTCGGGGATTAAACTGGAAAATGTTAACAACCTCAGGGTACTCCCAGCCGGTCGGCCGGTTGGGTCTCATGCTTGATTCTAAAATTCACAGCAACATACATGGGACTCCCAGCCGGTCGGCCCACCGACGGTCGGTCGACCAGCTGGGACATCTTCTTATCCGAAATTGTCACAAATCACAATAACATCCATCAAGAACTTCCTAGCCGGTCCGACCAGGACTCTTGACCTCCCAAAACAACCTCAAACTCCATCTTAAGGCATACAAAATTAAACCCATTTGCAATTATCAATATAAACCATTACTACTCATCATTTCACACAACATATGAGTATCACACCATTTAATTAAACAACAATAGCACAATTTATCCATTATTGATGGCTCTAACACATGTTTAAGTAACAAGAAGTAAGATTATCATCCAAACTACCAACTTTTATCACTTTATAGCATATGAAACACAATTTCATCAATTAACATGTCAGAGTCAAGGATTCAAGATAACATTTATCAAATAACTCATTTTTATCATCTAATACTACCTTATAATACATAATAAGCACATAAGAATGTGATATCGAGTAACACGTCAACATTACCTCTATAACAATTAAATAAGCTATCCTCAAGCAAGCTAACGATACCAATGGATTCTCTTGACCAAACTCTTCAAAATTCCACCTTTTACGACAATTAATATGATAACACCCTAAAACCGAAATCTGAAAAAATGGTCTTAAAACAAAGTTAAAAGTTTCAATCTTTTCTTACCTAGAAATAAGGAGGACGTTGAGAGGATTCCGAAATACTAAACAGAATTAAATTATGTTAAGAAACGAAGAAATTATGTCCGTCTTAAGATTAGATCTAAAAGATGAATTTTATAAAAAGTTGGCGGAAGATGATATTTTATGGTATGAAATAGAAGAGGAGGATGAGAGGATAATAATGATGTAAAAATCGTGAAATTTCGTTGAGAGACGAAAAAATGGCGTCCGTCTTGAGCTTTATGGAGGTTTAATGGAGTTTTTGGTGTTGAGTAAGAAGAAGATGTATGCTAAAATGTGAGGAGGGAGGTGGAGATTTTTAGTGAGTTTGTTTTGAGAATGTGAATAGTAATAGGCCCAATATTCAAGGTAGGTATTTACCCACTCGAATTTTCGAGTAGAGTTCGATTATGGGCTCATAACGGACCGAAATGAGACAGTTTCTACCCAACTAAACTAAATTCAATTTAACAACAATATAAAGTTACGAAATCATAAATTATCGATTTAAATATTTTAACCAATAAAAGTAAAAGAGAATTTTATAAAATTAACGATTTTAGTAAATACTCATTATTATAAAATCAAGGGTGTTACAACTCAAACATGTCAATGGGTGATTATGGGGATTATAACCCTCTCGGGTCCAACGCCGCTCTAGGATACTACCCCGCTCTCACGACTGTAACCTCCCTAAAGCACCTAACCTAAGCCTAAGCCCACTCTCGTGAAGAAGAGGCCTAAAATATGACCCAAGATCCTTCATTCCCTAACCCAAGTCTCCTTACGGTAAGGTAATGGTAAATGGAAATGAACCTAGAGGCCTATTAGGCAAGTCTTGATAATAAACTGATCTGGGTAGCTTAATCAACAAATACATGCCCAATACGATTAATGGGTATTTTATTTAATGAAAACTGTCAACATAACACAAATCCTCACCCCCAACAAGTAAACTACTCACTAATCATCATTAAGTCTAAGACAATAAGATAAATAGCAATAACAATGAAATCAGCCATTCTAAAAATATGCTAAAGACAAGAACTTAGATGAGTAAATGATAATCTAACTTAGTAGAATGTATACTAATGCTAAAGATAGAAACTTTTCATCTAACAATCAACAATTAATGCAAGACAAAGGGGATTTCCAACATTCTTTCAATACTAACATAAAGAAAGATGAGATTCGACTAATTAATGTTTAATCTAGCAAACTTGCATTAATGAAATGAAATAACTTAAATAAAAGAGAGAGGATAAATTCATACCAACAATAAGCAAAGTAAAGAATAATATGATAGGTATAAATAAAGAAATAAAACCAATCTTCATACAAACTCAAACTAGCTCTAAACTAATTTGCAATATGATTAAAAGAAATTAAAGGAAGATTAAGATTGATAATTATAGAGTTTTTTTTATCTAATCTAAAGTAGTCTAATATAAGGTAAGATAACATGATGCGATATTAACCTAGAAGTTATATTTTTACTAAACATAGTAACAAGGGCAAAAAAAAAGACAAAAAGACGCATTTGCGCATATTGGGGTTTTGCGCCGGTCGACCAAACTTCGTCCAGGACGACCGGACAGCAACTGGGAATTGAAGCTGGATATCAGGTCGAGGGGATCATGGCTGGTAAGCCGACCGGCAGTGGTGGCTACCGACGAATAACCTGTTGGACGTTCACTACTCATTGTTAAGTATTTCGCGCAAGGGAGATTTGTTGGCTCCTGGCCATCCACGAGGCGGCCGATGGATCGGCTAGGATCCTCCCTTGGGTAGCATGGTCTTCAAGGAATAGGGGAGGGGGGGTTATGGTTGTTCAGCCGGTGATCGGCCCAACCCTGAAAGTGGTTGCTTGTTGTTGTTACTTGCGCAAAGTAATGAAGAGTGTATGGTGGTCCTCAGCCGGCCGGTGGGCCGACTGGGAACCACCATGGCTAGGTATGGATTGTGGGGAAGGCAAGGAACCTAGGAGTGCAGGTGGCCGGCCGCCGTTCTGGGTGGTCGTAGGCCGGCCGGTTAATGGGAAAGGGTATCTTCCTTCTTCTCATCATCGATTGTCTAGCATCAGTTTTGATTCCCGACTATAAAAACCGCTCGCTTGAATTTATTACTTGATAACAAGAGCCTACGGTCACGCGCCTTAGGTTTCCTTCAACTCGTCACCGCTAGTAAACCGTCATTCTTCCCTTAATCTCTCCATTTACGTATAAAACGAGTCAAATAATACAAGTAGCGCAAATGAAGGAAATGATGACAAAACGGCTATTACTAGCGTAGAATTAGATGGTAATTGGGTAATCTAGGGGGTAATAAGTGTGGAAATGATGATGGCATCAATACTCTCTCTCTCTCTTTCTCTCTCTCTCTCTCTCTCTCTCTCTATCGATCGATCGAATTACCAAACAAATGTTACAAATATAAAAATTGACATTCCATTCGACTTTATTGTACATTTAGCCATATGTATATATAAGTATATACTTCCTCCGTTTCATTTGATTGTATACGTTTGATTATTGGGCACTATTCATTAGTTAGAAAAATCGTTAATACGACTTCTAATATATAACATAAAAGATAGTCACGTGAGATCTTTTTTAAATTGTCTTACCGAGTACAATATTAATATCAAATTTGTAGAATTTTTAATAATATGCAACTAAAGATATAAACAAAAAAAAATAAGCATTGACATATGTGATAAAACAAACGTATACAACCAAATGAAACGGAGGAAGTAACTTAGAAACATAAAAGTGTATTCTACTCTTAATTACTCCTTGGTCCCCACCCGCTTTGGATATTTGTTGGTTATTTCTTTGCCTTGAAAATTTTTGGTGTTTAATTCATTTGTTTATCTTCTATATTGAGAATGTTTTTGATTGGTAACTTGATCTTTCATGTGTACTATCGTCCACTTATTATCCAATAATAACTGTCACAAATGCTTCATCAAAGCCATTTATTTAATTTTCATATTTCAATATATTAATTATGTCATTTAATCAACAACATAGTCGTAAGTAATACAAGATTTTTGCTCAAATGAAAGCATTTCTTTTGCTACGAATCCAAATATGTAAGTTCCGATTTTTTTTTTCATTATATATTTTTGTTAGAGTGATAAACACACAATATTTCTATGTAAATAATGGTTATGATATTTAAAATATTTCACGATATCTTTTGCCAATCTTGTAAGTTCTTATAAAATAAGTTTCAATAACTTAAAAAGATGACTTGGATGCTCTAGAATCGTTCAAAATTGAAAAGTCACCTTAAATATGAGTAAAACAAAGGTAAAAATCATGTCGCAAACTCACATTAATAACGAAATAATATTACAATGGAAACTGACTTCATTGGTTTCCTTTCCAACAGAGCTTGTGGGACCAAGGAGCCCGAAAAATCGCTGTCGCCGGAGTACCACCGATGGGTTGTTTGCCAGTAGTGATCACCATGAACGCAAATAGCTCGATTTCAAATCGGAGTTGCATTGAATCTCTATCAGTTGTTGCTCGAGACTACAACAAACTTCTACAAACACAACTCATATCCTTGCAGCTTGACTTGGCTGACCGTTCCACTAAGATTGTCTACATTGATATTTATTCACTTATCCATGACATTATCCAAGGCCACCATGATCATTCTACTTACAGTAAGTTCTATTTACTTTGAACTCATTTACTCATTATTTATGTTTATATAAATTGCTAACTCACTTTAACTAGATATAGCTTTGTTCTATACACTTTGTAATTCAAATTTCGTAATGTCAATAAGTTGACTAACTAATTTTGTGTTCAAAGGAAAAAACATGCTGAAGCTATTCATAGAAATACAAATTCATGGTGTCTACAAGACTTTATGAAAGGATAGTAGATTTTATGAAAGGATAGTTGAACATCTTTGTAAATAATTGGCTTGTAAGTTGAAGAATTGTCATGTAGTTGATAGTATCTGCAAATTGTAATTCTTTTTTCAATGAAGTGATATTTTTTTTGAAAAAAATAATTTGTACGTCCAAGTAAGCTTAATGAAACAAAGTTAAATTTAATAAGAAACAATTGTTTTAAACTTGATTTAATATAACTGAAAGTTGTTGTGATGCGTTTTATGCAGATTTTGAGGACATAAGTAGTGGATGTTGTGGCACAGGTTATTTGGAGGCATCATATTTGTGCAACACTGTAGTATCATCTGTTTGCTCAGATGCATCGAAATACGTGTTTTGGGACTCCATTCACCCAACTGAAATGACATATTACCTACTTTTCATGGATGTTATGCCGGTCATTAATTTCATTATTAAAGATTAACATCATTATTAGTGAATTTAATATAACATAAGCTAATTCATCACAATATTTATTAAGATGGAGTTTCATGTGTTGATTTATCTCACATACAATAGTATAAAAAATGATATAGGTTACAATTTCAAAAATTTAGGGTGAAAGTTATATTGTTTGATCTTATCAAGACTTCAACAAAAAAAATCAAATTTTATAACTATAACAAGGTTACTCTTGGGCTAGGAGTAGTGACTAAGCGTCTTTTCGACCCGAATTTTATGTGTTTTTCCTAAAAAAACAAAAACAAGCACAACTCCGCACCAATAATTGCGAGATCCCGTATTTTTGACAAGTTTTGTAACTCTCTTTTAAGGAAAAGATAGTCGAAAACGCGGATATATTACCTAAGGTAAATGTTGTATAATATTAAGAACAAGGTAATAACAGCTACACTGAAATTTGTTACAATGGTTAAAATCCAAATCTACAAAATCAACTACAAATGCGGAAGCAAATAAAGCTTCTAAGTTCTAACGATTGTAGTTTTTTCTATGCAACTGGTCAAGCATATAATGGTCAAATGTAAGATAATCTAAATACAATATGTATGAAAACCAAAGTAGTGATTGTTAAATAATTGAAGTCATTACATGAATCCGATCTTGAATCTCATGATTATCACAAATGTAATTCTATTGGTAAACCATATTTGAACAAATCTTCAGACAAAAAACACTCGGATAACAGTGATTACCATCCCATGACAAAAACAAGATAACTTCAATTTGAATATTGATAAGTATAGTACACAAAATTCATCTTAAATTATGATGGAGTCTTCAGATAATAAGACAAGCGAGAATAAGTACAACTTAACCTTATTTCTAAGCCTAGTATTATCATTGTAACTATATATGTGTTCGCATTTATCTGCTCAAGAATCCACCTACGATACCCATCATGTCCACTCAATCCAAACACAAGGAGGCCTAGTAGACAATTGTTCAACTGTGACAATCAATAATATCAGCCTAGATAAAGCCACACTTAAGAACTTCCCAAAACTAATGTATTCACAAGGTAAAACACATAAGCTAAATGTCGAGTTTGCACAAGGTGCTTTTGTTGGATTAAGTGTCCTCAACAATGGTGCGATCACTTAATTAAATCTCATTAACGAGAATACAAAGGGATGATTAACATTATAGTCAACTGATCCACATTAATCGGTAATGAATGGCTTACTAGAGTTTGACATTACTCTCGTATGACGGTGATGATCAGTTGATCCCTTGAGGTCACACCGAAAGGACGATTCCCTAATCATGAAAGTTAATTAATTGTATAACGATATAGATTAGTTAATTCCTTAAAACAGAGCAAGTTTGTATAATTAGTGAGAATTATATCTTATTGTAATATGATTAAATAAGATTCCATTTGGTAATTTAATTGTGATATTACTAAGAATGCTAAATGTTTAAGTATAAAACATTTGAGATAAGCATGATTGGTTGATTATGATTACAATTAGTTGTAGATCATATTAACCAAATATGAGATGACCCATTATATATATATATATATATATATATATATATATATATATATATATATATATATAGAGAGAGAGAGAGAGAGAGAGAGGCAAGATCCGGTGAGTCCACCTAAATATTTGAGTCCATGAGTCCAGCTATACAATATCACAGATTACACAAAACAATATCACTGGTTATACTAAGCAGTATCACAAAAAAAACAACACAAAAGGGTGAAAAATATTTTATGTCATACTACTCGTCATTGACG
The DNA here is from genome assembly GCA_022085475.1 of Heliosperma pusillum. NCBI lineage: Eukaryota > Viridiplantae > Streptophyta > Magnoliopsida > Caryophyllales > Caryophyllaceae > Heliosperma > Heliosperma pusillum. The sequence goes on along the minus strand of JAIUZE010002959.1, from coordinate 51,393 downwards.
GCGACCACCTACCCACCAATAACGACGACATATCCAAGCACCTAGATGATACAAGCAACCAATAATCCGGCTCCGTCGTCACTCATTATTTATCCTAAAATTTCTTTTCAATCTTCATATTCCTCCACCATACACATTAGTCTTACTCGGAGCTTACATCACCCCCAATCACAATAAAAATTTCCATTCTTGTCGTTTAATTAGGTGTCTCGTCGTCGGTTATGAAGAAAAGTGCGGGAGGCAAAGATGCTTAGTACAGAGGAAATATGATAAACTAAGCTATATACAATAAATTTCGGTAAAACACCGATAATAGTGACTTTCCGGCATGAAAGGGCGAGAGAGTGATAGTGTTTGTCGGAGCACCGGTAGTGGAATCAATTGGTGTGAAAAAAAAGTATGAGAAAAAAAAGTTAGTAATAGTGCGCGAAAAAGTGGTTCAATGGTGTGATATTGTATAGTATATCCCGTGATATTGTTTAGTATAACTTGTAATATTGTATTATGGACTCACGGACTCAAAAAGATAGGGTGGACTCACATGATCCTTATTATATATATATATATATATATTTAGGATCCGGTGGAAACGATCACTCGGTGCAAAAAGTGGAAACGAACTACCAATATAAACAACTTACGTATAATTGTGATAATAAATAAAACCAACCATACACCTTTTTACAACTTCCCATGTGATCATCGTCATCAGACTAACACCTCCCCCAATTTTAATCTAACATAATCAAATAACATTAATATCCTGTATATTTCATCACATCTCAGCAAATTTATGCAAGTTGACAAAAATAAATAAATGCAGCGGTAATCAAAAGAACTTAAATGAAGAATAAACCACAAAAGAGAAGGATGTTGACGAGCGAAGGCCAAAAACGCAGCAACATCATTGAAGAAAGTGTCAGTCAACTGAGCCGACGCGACGAACTCTCCCGAGTTAGCGTCGTTCCAGCGCTCGAACACGGCAAATGCGGCAGATACGCGAAGGACGAAGTGAGACCATTCCGGCCAAGGGAGGGCGGCGAATGAGGAGACGCGCGGGGCGTGAGAGTTGTGTGTGTGAAGGTTGGAGTGGAAGACGGTTGCTTCCGCCTTCTCCTTCGATGATCAGTGTGACGACGACTATCTTTGTTGGCTCCAATTGGGTGGTCGACAACAACTATTCTACAATAATGTTTCATGCATCTAGACTAATCTTTGATGTACCTAACCACTATTTTAATGTATAGAACATAGATACACAAAACTAATTATGAGGTACATCAAAATTGAGTTGAGATACATCATAAATAAACCACGAAATATGATTTCGATTGGTTGCCGACGACGACTTAGGAGTGGTCATAGTCATAAGTTTACTGTTGTTTGAGAAGGTGTTAATGGTGGTGGTGCGCCATTTTAGGTGATTGTGTCGATAATAGCATTACAATAAGTAAGTCATGTACGACCCTGCTGTGAGTGAGTCAATTCCGACTCTCTGACGTCGATGATGGAGGTTGGCGGTTATGTGTTGCGGCCGTGGGGTCTGGTGGTGACAGGGTGTGAGTGTGAGGTGATGGAGAGAGATGATTTAGCTTGTTTGATGGTGTATTTTGATCGTGGAAAATGAGGTGGCTTGAGGGGTTGTAGCGGCATCTGGTTGCGGCGGCGCCTTCTGGTGGCAGTTTTTGGTTATGGCGGCGTCTGGTTGTGGTAGTGTTGGTATTGGTGGTGGTGGTGGTGGTGAATCAGGATGAAAGAGATAAAGTTATTAATGAAAAATGGCAAGGATGAAGGATATAAAAAGGTAGTTATACACGTGAGTTTTTGTATAGTTAGTTCGTTTCCACTTTTTGCACCGAGTGGTTGTTTGCACCGGATCTTGACTCTCTCTCTCTCTCTATATATATATATAGAAATAGGATCTGATAAGTCCAATTATTTTTTGTGAGTTCATAAGTCCTTATATTAGCCACTAGATCTTACAAGATTAATGGTTGAGATTAAAAGCAAAAATGCACTCACCCACAAGTAATTAATGCTTTCTCTCTCATAATTTCAATTTTCAATTCACCTAATCAATTACTTCCTATTTTTCATCAACTAATTTATTAAATTATATACTACCATTTATATTTAACTATCAAAATATTGGATTTAAAAAAACTAAAATTTCTTATCCGTGTAAAATTAAAACGGGTTTGTAAAAGGCTCCGTAAATCTTCATTCGGACTCCGATTATGGCGAAACAAAAGCCTAAATTTATTATTTTTTCGAGCCCGTCACAATGGTTATATTTTGTACACTATTGAGTTTTCGAAATTCTGAGTATTGTTAATTACTCGAAATTACACTTCTTTTTATGAAGTTATACCATTTTTGCTTAAAATTACACGACATTTACTTCAAATTAAAACTAATTTATACCATAGAAGTTAATTATTGAATTTGGTCATGTACTTGAATTTGCACAGTATCAATTGAAGTTACACCATATGTACTTAAAGTTACAATCAATTTACTTGAAATTCATTTTTTAAATGTGCCCATATACTTTAAATTACACAATTAATGTAGTCGTATAGTTGAAGTGGATCATATATATTTGAAATTACACAATATCCTTTTGAATTTATACTCAGTTTAATTAATATACCCATACACTTGAAGTTGCATCCATCTAGTTGAAATTATCGCATATCAAATTAAAGTTACAATGATTGTAGATTGAAGTTACACCAATTGTGTATTGAAGTTACACTAATTGTGAATTCAAGTTACATTGTCAAAATGAAATTACACTGATTTTGTATTAAAGTTACAGTCTAGGTAGCACGGATACTCCTCCTAACTAGCCGTCCCGTGTCGGACAGACGGACACACGGACACCTATAAATAAGGAACGAGAGGTTGAAAGACTAAAAGAGATTAATTAGAAGATGAGTTGGCTGGGAAATGAGAATAAATTATAGTCAAAGTCAAATTTTACCTTCAATTATTTACATTTAATATGAAATACCAATATAAAAATAAAATCGTACGTTATTTATAACTATAAAATATATATTTTATTAAGTTTAAATGCCGTGTCTCGTGTCCTAAATTTCACGAGATGCCGTATCACGTGTCCGTGTCGTGTCCGTGTCCGTGTCCGTTTTCGTGCTACCTAGGTTACAGTAATTGTAAAATGAAGGTACACTAGTTGTGAGCTGAAGTTACACACTATATATTTAAAGTTACACCTTTCAAAATTGAAATTACACAACATATATTTTAAAGTTACACTCTTTAAAGCTGAAATTACACATTTTAAAACAGAAATTACACTTTATACACTTAAAGTTACACCATACCCACATAAAGTTAACCTCAATAAAAGTTAAAGTTACACCATATCCAATTTTCCTGAAATAAACCCGAATAAAGCAACTCCTAACTTTTTGAAGGTCGTTCCATCACCATTAACATTCAGCGCGCTTCCACCATGGCTGCCCGGATTCAAGGTCTCATTCCCGCTTCAATTTATCCAAAAATGGTAGAACTTCAAAAAACAAAAGTGTAATTTCGAGTAATTAACAGTGCTCAGAATTTCAAAAACTATACGTAAATATTACCATTGCGACGGGGTCGAAAAAAAAATAAATTTAGGCTTTTGTTTCGCCATAATCGGAGTTTGAATGAAGATTTACGGAGCCTTTTACGAACCCGCTTTCATTTTACACAGATATGAAATTTTAGTTTTTTAAAATCCAATATTTTGATAGGTAAATATAAATGGTAGTATATAACTTAATAAATTAGTTGATGAAAAATAGGAAGTAATTGATTAAGTGAATTGAAAATTGAAATTATGAGAGAGAAAGCATTAATTACTTGTTGGTGAGTGCATTTTTGCCTTTAATCTCAACTATTAATCTTGTAAGATCTAGTGGCTTATATAAGGACTTAGGGACTCATTAAAAATTATGGACTTACCTGAACCCATCTCTCTCTCTCTCTCTCTCTATCTTTCTCTCTCTCTTTATATATATATATATATATATATATATATATATATATTATATATATATATATATATATATATATATATATATATATATATATATATATATAGGGTCAGGATCCGGTGAGAACCACTAACATAATGAGAACCATGAGAACTCTCACTAAATCTCCACAAAATCTTGTTTCGAAAGTTTTGATGAATCATTTACATCTAGTTTAGTTTGTTCAATCAAAATATTTGCAGTATGTAAACAAAATTTATTGATTATATTAAAAAATATGTATTTAATGTACATATACTTAATTAGGCAAACTAAAACTACTCTAAATGCATGAAAACGAGCACTAGGTGCATGAAAATTGTTACATGCATGAAAATAATTACTAGGTACATGAAAATAATTAGCTCTAGATGCATGAAAACGAGTACTAGGTGCATGAAAATTGTTAGATACATGAATCTGAGTACTAGGTGCATTAAAAAGAGTAAAATCTATTTCGACTCGATTTCCGTCAGTAGCTTATTAATTTTCGGCCAAGAAATATGTTATCTAGCCATAATATTCTACGCCGAATCCAAATATTTCGTTAGTTTTAAAAAATAAATTTTGTAAGGCGGAGTTCTCACGGTTCTCATTATCTTAATGGTTCTCACCGGATCCCAATTCTATATATATATATATATATATATATATAGAATCAGGATCCTGTACGAAATAATAGTTCGGTGCGAACTTACGAACTCTTTCATATCCCTTGGATCAACTTATATCAAAGGCTTATATTACACACTTTATCCTATATCTTTTTCCTTCAAACCCAATCTGGGATTCCTAACCTCTGTCACCATTTTCTATCATCCATCACAACCAACAGATGCCGGCCACCAACATCGACAGAGCTTCATCATAACTCGCCGGCGATCAGAAACTCCGACATCGCCACCGCCCTAATCTTCATTTTATTCATCCTCTGAATCTTGTCAGGTCGCTACCTTCACTGATGCCAGCATCGATAACAATCACTCTTCCGGCGACCAGCCACCGCCATCGTCGTTATATGCTTTTCTCCCCTCGTTAGCCATCTATCCTTTCCCGTCTCTTTCTGTTCTTTGCCTCCAATCTGGTGCACCATCACCGATGATATCACATCCCCAGAAAACGCCGGCGATGCCTTTCTTTCTTTCTCCTTCACGTTTTTGTAATGGCTAATTTGTGACGAGAAATCGTCGGTGATGGTATGCTTAAATGGAGCCGGTGATGGCTTTTCGAAGACCGGTAAGGTTGATTTACGAATTCCAGCGATGGTTAGTGGTGTTGAATACTTGAGTATGAAGATGGGTTTTGCGGTTATTACCCTCGCTGGAATGGTGTGAGGTGGTGGTCGTGGTCGCTAGATCTGTCTGGGGTGTGTGGTCACTTGAGTGGTGTGTCGCAATGTCAGCGTCGTCGTCACATGCTTTCTGTTTCGACATGGTTACTTGAGTTTTTTTTACCGCGGCGACTCTCGGACTAAGGGAGATTGGCAACAGTGAGTCCAACGAGGCATGGTGGTGGTTGTCGGCTGAAAACGAGTGGTGGTGGGATGGTCGTGGTGCTTTGTATTTTTGTTTGCCAAGGATAAGTGTATGTAACTATGGAGTGTTATTTGATTGGATACATAAAATGTGTCACCATATACACGAGGGAATACTACAGCATACACAAATTGATTGCATATCTAAAGTACTAATTTGTGTACGTAGTGTAGTAATATGTGTAAACTGTAAACATGTAGTTTGTGCGCCAGAGTACCAATTTCGTGTTACATGTCGTCTAATCCAACCTAAAACCTTTCACGTCCTAAATTTAGGATACTCGTCTTCGTTGTTTGATCACATTAAGTTACTAGATACATATTTTTAAGTTTCTATATACACACCTTTAGTTATTTAGATACATTCGTTTAAGATGCTAGATACAACTCTCTATCTAGGAGGATACACTTCTATAATTGATAGATACATACATTTAGCTATTTTAAATACACTCGTTTAAGTTGCTAGATACGTGACAACGTCAAATATTGTCGCGTCTAGTAGTAATTTTTAGAGTCTTTCGTTTTACTTTTTACGGGTCATTAGCTTTGTTTTATGTTAATTTTAGCTTTTGTAATAATGTTAGTATTTAGTATTTTAAGTCAATTTTGAGAGTCAACATCCCGAAAGTCAATGAAAGTCAATGAAAGTCAAACCCGAAAACCCGAGACCCAAAAACCCAGAAATTGGAGTGGGCTAGCAAAGAATCACCAAGGTATGAAGACCAAGCCCAATGGGTCAATGGAAGTCAAGGCGGGTCCAAAAGTTCATTGGTCAACGAAAGTCAAGAAGGAAAGCAAGGGAAAAATTTGGCAGTGCTCGACGCAGCCTGCGTCATAACGACGCAGCCTGCGTCGTAGGACGCAGCCTGCGTCATTTCTCAGCACGAGATTTCTTCATTTTCTCGTCTTGTCTTTTGGAAGCCCACCTTTCAAGGCCCCTAGGTTTGCGGACCAAGGGTATATAAGAAGAAATCTGAAGAGAGAGAAGGGCATGAAGCATTCAACATTCAACAATATATTTTCCTTAGGTTTCTCTATTTTTGTTCTTGAAACTTTGGCTCTTGTAATGGGTTTTTGCTTAGAAATTGGTTGTAATATGAAGACTATGGGTAGCTAATCTTCTTTTGCTTAGTGTAATTTAAACAAGTTCTTCCCGTTTAGCATTGTAAGACCTTTTAATCCTTCCTTCCCTATTTAATTCCATTTTCCTTTGTTTGAATTTCATTGTTAAATGAATTGTTGTTAAGACTAACCATCTTAGTAATTGTTTGTTTGATTTAATTGCTTTGTCTTGATGAATTTGGTTGATTTGTCTTGGTATTTGTTGAAGCAACTTTGAAAGATTGTAACTTTGGTTTAAAAGTTGGAATCTTTTGAATGGAAATTGGGTTATTGTGTATTTAGAACATGATTTAATGTTTTATTACATGATTCTAGCATGCTTCTTTGGTTTTGTGCTTAAAGCTTGCATCTTTATTTATGCTTATGTTTTAATAAGTATGGGTTTAGTTGTATTGAGTCATTTATGGATGGTTTAATTCATGGTGGCTAGTTCTTAGAAGTTTGTAATAGATAATTAGAGAAAGGAAGGAAAGAAGGGTCTTTACTATGCTAATTGTGGGGGAACTTGAGATAATTGCACTAAGTTATTTCTCCTTATTTGAATCTTTGAGTATTTAGTTGTTATTGGTAATTTTAGACTTGACAATCATTTTCTCATGAAAAACTCTCTCCCTATTTGTTATCTACATGTTTACCTTTTGTGAATATCATAGTTTGTAATTAATTTAAGTCTTTGTTTTAGATTAGTGATTTAATTAGTAAGTAGTACTTTAATTCGTGATTAGAATCGTTAGTTGTGTTAATTGATACTTTGCAAGAGTCTAGATTAGATTCTTTTTAGCTAATACCGCTTTCCCTTGGGTTCGATCCTTTTCTTATCCTTACTACCCTTTTACTTAGGTTGGTTTGAGTCTAGATTTGGTTTTATAAATTGTTATTTGACTTAGCTAATTTGTGGAATTAACGACACCGTATTTTAGCTTATCAAATTTGGCGCCGTTGCCGGGGAAGGCAATATAGCTAAATATCAAATTGAACTCTTGTTAGTGTCATATTTTGTTTAGATTGTTTTTCAAATATTTCTTTTTGTATTGTTTGTAGGTTAATTAGGATTGAAGTTACTAATTGTGTTGTGAAGTTGTTTTTAAAAGTTTATGCCTAGGTCACAAGAAGGATTTGGTGACCAAGACATTGACCCGTCCTCAAGTAGCATTTCCAATTGGTTGTTTTCGAACCCCCTCTATAGGAGACCCTTTGGGAGGGAGCCTAGTGAAGAAGAGTTTGGGAACAATATTTTTCAAGAACCACAAGAACCACAAGAACAAGTGTTTGAGTCACCTCCTAGGAGACCACCACCTTTGAACATCATCTACCCTCCCGAAATGGAAGATAATAGAACTATTGGTGAAATCCGGGCAAGAAACTATGAAGAGCAACCGTTGTGTATCGCATACCCTCCCATGGGGGATGTAAATTTCGAGCTCAAGGGGTTCTTTGTCCATAATTTGCCTAGGTTTCATGGAATGGCGGGGAATGATCCCAATAGGCACTTGGCCGAATTCCACATGATATGCCAAGGGGCCATCCCCCAAAGAGTGACCGAAGACCAATTTAAGCTTAGGGCATTTCCATTCTCTTTACAAGATGCCGCTAAGGAATGGTTATTATGTCTTCCGGCCCATTCCGTCAATACTTGGGTGGGTTTGAAGAAGAAATTTCTTGAGAAATACTACCCGGATTCAAGGCATAACCACTCAAAGAAGCTCATCACTACCATTGAGCAAGACATGGGGGAAACTCTCTATGACTATTGGGAGCGCTTCAAAAGCCTCGTGGCAAGGTGCCCGTATCATGGGATGTCGGGTGACGATCTATTGACGGCCTTCAATGAAGGATTATGCCAAAACGACCAACGGATGATTATAGCCGCCACCGGAGGTGGCATTGATACACTTAATGTGGCCGAGGCCAACAACATTATTGAGAAGTTGGCTATGAACACAAGAATCTACGGGAGGAAGAATGAAAGGGGAGGAAGCTCTAGAAATGTATCTTCCATGGAAGATTCTCATGCCTCTCAAAATCACAAAATCATGCAAGAGATGGGTGAACTTAAAAGCTTGGTATCCAACTTGGTTGTTAACAAAGGTAATTCATTTTCTCAACACCCCGAATCACTTGAATGTTCTTATTGTGGAGGTGAACATGCTACAAATACGTGTTACATCATGATTGAGCAAGGAGCCACCATGGAGAGTGTCAATGCCATGGGGTATGGGAATTACAATGCTAGAAACCCAAGTGGTGGAGGAATGTATAACCAAGTGGGAAATCGTGATCTTTTGGGGTGGGGAGGAGACAAGTCAAAGAGTTTTTAAAATGGTCAATTCAATCACTTGAGAGCCCAAAATCCAACCCAAAACCGAAACACCAATTTCAACCAAAATCCCCAAAGAAATTTCAACAACAACAACCCAAGACCCAACAACTCACATTTTCCAAGTAATTCTCAATCCCAAAGACAACCAAACCAAAATCCAAATCAAGGGAATTCTTCTTCTCAAGGGAACTTGAGTGACATCTTGCAAACACTTCTTGCCAATCAAGAGAAGGATAGGGAGGAGGCAAGGAGGGATAGAGAGGAAGCAAGGAAGGATAGGGAGGCTAACAACCTTAGGGTGAACAACTTGGAAACCCAACTATCCCAAATGGCCTCAAATTGGTCAAAATCCCAAGCCTCAAGCTCCACAAGATTCCCATCTCAAACCATTCCCCCACCAAGGGAAAATGCTAGTGCCATGACATTGAGGGGTGGCAAAGAGTTGGAAGTAAACCCCCTTGGTAAAGGAAAGGAAAAGATGAAGAATATTGAGATGGAAACCATTGAGATTGAAGACCAAGGAGAATTGGTGGTTGGTCAAGAAGAGATATCAAAGAATGAGAAAGGGGCATCCACAAGCAAGGACCCCAAGGGAGACATTTCAAGGAAGGGCAAAGACACTATTGAAGATGATGAAGTGGAGGAGTACATACCGGAAGTCCCATTTCCTAGTGCTTTGATAAGCACAAGGAAGTATGCCAAGGAAAATGACTTATATGAGACTTTCCGGAAATGTGAGGTAAACATTCCTCTTCTTAACTTGTTGAATAGTGTCCCTAGGTATGCAAAGTTCTTGAAAGAACTTTGTACACCTAGGAGAAATCCCAAGAAGGGAACCCATAAGGTTAGGGTGAGTGAACATGTGTCGGCCATTTTCAAACAAAATTTACCCAAGAAATGTGGAGACCCGGGCATGTTCACTATTCCTTGCACTATTGGGGGGAAAAGTTTTAAACGTGCCATGCTAGACCTTGGGACTTCTATAAACGTCATGCCTTTATCTATTTATGAGACCCTAGGTTTAGGACCGTTGTCTAAAACCGGGGTAGTCATTCAACTTGCCGATAGGTCTAGTGTTTACCCAAGGGCATGGTAGAGGATGTGCTAGTGGAAGTCGATAATCTTGTCTTCCCGGCGGATTTCTACGTCTTAGATATGGAATCTAGCTCTAGTGCCACCCCTCTCCTTCTTGGTAGGCCGTTTATGAAAACTTCAAATACCAAGATCGATGTTTCAAACGGGTGCTTGACTAGGGAGTTTGAAGGGAAAAGATTAACTTACAATATATATGACTCCATGCGGCACCCGAGTGACCATCAATCTTGTTTCTTCTTGGATATCTTTGAGCCATTAGTGAATCAAATGTATAAATTTTGTGATAGAGACCCACTCGAGGTAGCTTTAACTAACCACATGGAAGAGGAAGGTTTGCGTTTGTTGTTGGCCGTTGATGTGCAGGAATGTCTTGAAGACTTGGAGAGGGAAGAGCCCATAGAAACATATGAGGAGCTCAACGTCATAGCAATGCTGAAAACTGGGCAAACCAGTGCTCAACGCAGCCTGCGTCGTAGGACGCAGCCTGCGTCGCACGACGCAGCCTGCGTCCTGAGCTGGCGAACTTGTCCGAGTTGTTTGCCTTGAGTATTCCACTCCACAAGCCCCTCCCTTCCATAATCCAACCTCCGAAGGTCGAGTTGAAGACCCTCCCAAGCCATTTGAAGTACATCTTTCTAGGGGACAAGAACACCCTACCACTTATCATTTCAAGCACACTCATCGAGGACCAAGAAGAAAAATTGGTATCACTACTTCAAAAGCATAAGGAAACATTTGGGTGGAGCATAGCGGACCTAAAAGGGATAAGCCCGGTGACTTGCATGCACAAGATACGGCTTGAAGTGGATGCAAAACCGGTCCGACAACCCCAAAGGAGGCTCAATCCACCCATGGCGGAGGTAGTGCAAGAAGAGGTAATTAAGCTATTGCAAATGGGTATCATTTTCCCTATTTCTGACTCTCGTTGGGTTAGCCCAACGCAAGTCGTACCCAAAAAGGGAGGAGTGACGGTAGTCAAGAATGCACAAGGAGACTTGGTCTCCACCCGACCACAAACCGGTTGGAGAGTGTGTATTGACTACCGCCGATTGAATGCGGTAACATTGAAAGACCATTTCCCGCTACCATTTATTGATCAAATGTTAGAAAGACTAGCGGGAAAAGCTTTCTATTGTTTCCTTGACGGGTACTCGGGGTATTTTCAAATCCCAATTTCACCCGAGGACCAAGTCAAGACCACATTCACATGCCCATTCGGTACATTTGCTTATCGCCGTATGCCCTTTGGTTTATGTAATGCACCGGGAACTTTTCAACGGTGCATGTTGAGTAATTTCTCCGACTATGTAGAAAGGATCATAGAAGTATTCATGGACGATTTCACCGTCCATGGGGACTCCTATGATGCATGTCTAAAACACCTTGCTCTTGGCTTAGAGCGATGCCAAGAGTCCCATCTCATTTTAAATTCCGAAAAATGTCATTTCATGGTGACTAGTGGCATCGTTTTGGGACATGTAGTGTCGGAAAGGGGGGTTGAGGTGGATAAGGCTAAGGTTGACATCATAAAAACTTTACCTTATCCCTCTAACACCCGAGACATTAGGTCTTTTCTAGGACATGCCGGTTGCTACCGGAGATTTATTAAGGATTTTTCCAAGATTGCTAACCCTTTATGCAAGCTTTTGCACAAAGAAGCGGAATTTGTTTTTGATGACAAATGTAGGAAAGCATTCGATGACTTGAAGGAGAGATTGGCACCGCACCAATTATTCAAGCACCACGATGGGATCTTCCATTTGAAATCATGACCGATGCAAGTGACTATGCATTGGGAGTGGTTTTGGGTCAAAAGAGTGACAAGGGACCCCATGTGATCCAATATGCTTCTACCCTCTTGAATGATGCTCAAAAGAACTATTCTACGATGGAGAAGGAGTTCCTTGGTGTGATTTATGCTCTAGAAAAATTCCGATCTTATCTCTTGGGCACAAAGGTGATCATCTACACTGATCATGCCGCCATTAGATACCTTGTGGCAAAGAAGGATGCAAAGCAAGGTTGTTGAGATGGATCCTTCTCCTAAGTGAGTTTGATGTGGAGATAAAAGACAAGAAAGGAGTGAAGAATGTGGTGGCGGATCATTTGAGCCGGCTAAACCATGAAGGAAGACCATCATGCCCTCTTGAGGAGGTTGAAGGAGGTCTCCCTCATGAGTCACTTTATGCTATACAAGTGGAGGAGCCATGGTATGCTACCATGGTAAACTATTTGGCGACAAAGCGGCTTCCAAGCCATTTCTCTTCTCATCAAAAGAGCAAAGTCAAATCCGATGCCAAGTACTATACATGGGATGATCCTTACTTGTGGAAGTTTTGCCAAGATCAACTTGTGAGAAGATGTGTGCCCGAGAGTGAGATCCCTTCCATCTTACATCATTGTCATGACTATGCTTGTGGAGGACATTTTGGGCCACAAAGAACCGCTAGAAAAGTGCTTGAATGCGGTTTCTTTTGGCCAAGCCGTTTCAAAGATGCCCACAAATTTGTAAAAACTTGTGACCGATGTCAAAGGGTGGGGAATTTGACAAAAAGAAATGAGATGCCACAACAACCTCTTCTATATTGTGAGATCTTTGATGTGTGGGGAATTGATTTTATGGGCCCTTTTCCAAATTCCGGTGGTTATCTATACATCCTCTTGGCGGTGGACTATGTATCAAAATGGGTCGAAGCCATTCCTACCCGCACCGATGATGCCAAGGTAGTAGCCATTTTCATTCAAGCGAACATATTCTCTCGGTTTGGCTTTCCAAGGGCTATCATTAGTGATAGGGGGACCCATTTTTGCAACAAGGTGATTGGAGGCCTTCTCAAGAGGTATGGGGTGAATCATAAAATTTCCACGGCCTATCACCCACAAACAAACGGGCAAGCCGAACTCTCCAACCGTGAAATAAAAGGAATCCTTGAAAAGACGGTTAATTCGGATAGAAAGGATTGGAGCAAGAGGCTAGTTGATGCGTTGTGGGCATATAGGACCGCTTTTAAAACCCCCATTGGCATGTCCCCATTCCGTCTCATCTATGGCAAGGCTTGCCACCTCCACGTGGAGGTTGAGCACAAAGCCTATTGGGCTATCAAATCTTTCAACCAAAACCAAGATGAGAGCGGTATGCACCGAAAGCTTCAATTACAAGAACTTGAAGAAATTCGCCAAGATGCTTATGAGAACTCTTCCATCTACAAGGAGAAAACAAGGAGATGGCATGATGGGATGATAAACCGTCGAGTTTTCAAGGAGGGTGATAAAGTTCTTGCGTTCCAAAACCGGTTTAAGCTCTTTCCGGGCAAGTTGAGGTCAAGATGGTTTGGACCTTACACCGTCAAGAAAGTGTGTACCCATGGAGCTATTGAAGTGGAGGGGCCCGGGGATGGAAAGCTCCTCAAGGTGAATGGCCACCGTCTCAAACACTACTTCCAAGGATGTGCCCGGGAGGGGGAAGAAGAGGTCTTGCTTGAAGACCCCGTTTATGAAAGTTGAAAAGCTTGAAATAACTAAGTCGAGCCATCGACTCTAAATAAACGGCAAACCGTGTACATACTCTATCCTTGTGAATATTTCTTTGAAGTTTCATTGTTAATTCTTAGCATTTGAGTTATTTTCAATTAGTTAGACATTGCATCAAACAAAATTTTTTGAAGTTACTAACGGTTTATTGAAGTTTTGCGAGTTTTCGGCCGCCTCGGGATGCGTGCCACGGATAAAAAGTTCGGGAATCGATGGAATTTGGATATTGGAGGTTGTCATGGACTATTGGAGTGAAAATGCAAGTATGGAGGTGTTTGGAACACTTAGCCAAAATTTGGCTAAGTGCTAAAGGCAAGAAGAAGCGGCAGTGCAGGACGCAGCCTGCGTCGTAGGACGCAGCCTACGTCATCACGACGCAGCCTGCGTCGTAGGACGCAGCCTCCGTCGAATGCAGTTTTTCAGCATTTGTCCTTTCTTTAGCCCGTGTTCTTCATACAATCAAAACACATCGTCATCCTTCTTTTTTCACGAAAACTACACCAAAACCAACCCCAATCCCTCAAAACTCCATCTTTCTCCCTCAAATCTTCACAAACCTTCATCAAAATTCATCAAATTCTTCTTCCTAATCATTATTCTACCTTCAATAACCCCAAAATCAATCTCAATCACTCACAATCTCAGAAATTCCGTTTTGAAAACCTAGATTTTTTTTCCTCAAATTCGTTTTTTAGGATCTTTTGCTGGGTTTTTAAGGTTGTTTGTCGGATTCCCTACCTATTCTAATCATCAAGGAGCTTGAATCTTGTGGAAAAGCAAAGGTATAACTTCATACTCAACTTTTTCATTGTTCTTCAAGTTTTTGCTCGAATTAGGCTAGAATTAGTCTTAGGTTGAGTTTCCCCTTGCCCTTGATTGATTGTGTAGTTAGGATTGGACAAAATTTTCTGAGTGAGGAAAAGAAATTCAACAAACACTAAGTTCTTGAGGTGTAGAAATTGTTGCACACCAAGTGTTTGTTGAATTGCTTGAGTGAAAAATCTTTTGAGTGATTGCTTGTTGTTTGTTGCATTGTGTTGCTTGTTAAATTTTGCAGAAATGGCACCCAAGATCTCCAAATTGTTTGGCAAAGGGAAAAATAAGAGGGCCGCGGTGAGTGAGCCCGACACCGAGGTGGAAGCGGTGTTCATGGGCTATGAAAGGTTGCAAGCTCAATATAAGAAAATTTGGGATAAGCTAACCACACAACCTCTCGTAGCCACCAAATTCTTTTGCCCAAACACCCTCCATGCCTTAGGCATGTTCAACTTGACAAGGGACATGCTAGCTAAAGTAGGGCTAGAGGCTTATCTCGAGCGGGACTCCTGGGATCACACCTATAGGTGTTTTGCATACGAGTTTCTAGCAACCTTGTCGGAGTTGGATGTGCCCGAAGGTGAGGAGAAAGCCTACCGATTCCGTTTGAACCAAACTTGGCATAATGCCCCAACTTCCGAAATCCGTCAAATCCTGAAAATCACCAAACAACCCGAAGACATTAGGTGCCCCAAGGGAAGAATGCACACAATGTGGGTTAACATTACAAATTACCACGGCCCATCTAAAGATGCCAAACTTTCAGCCATCACCCACCCCGTACTCTGCCTAATCACAAGATTCCTTACCACCATTTTCAACTCCGCGGGAGAACCCACCAAAGTGCCGGAGAGCATCCGGCTATGTTTGTGGACTATGCTTCTGGAGGGGGTAGGGATCCCGGATTGGGCCGATTTGTTTTTGAGGGCTTGCATTAAACATAGGCAAAAATATACTAGAGCAAGCATCCATCTTGGGGGGGTGATTTCTTTCTTGGTGAGGCATTATGAGGGGGGCATTGGTAATGATCAAGAGGTGAACATTTGTCGGGGATTGGCGAGATACAACCTACTAGGGCTCGAGGAGGTTCACATGTTCAAGACTAGCAAAGAGCAACCCTTGAAAGGGTTTTGGTTGGGGAGTGACGGGCTTAGCTACATGAAGATGCCTCGACCTCCAAACAACCCCTTGTCTAGGGGACCCACATCGTTGGATTTTTTATGTCCTAGGGAGGAGAGTTTGGGGGAGAGTGATGAGGAAGCGGAGGTAGAGGAAGTGCCTTTGAGGCAAAGAAGGAGGGTAAGGAGAGAGGGTGGTGAGGGAAGTGAGCAAATGAGCGAGGAGATCGAGATCCTTGCAATTGAGCAAGGACCTTCCCAAACCACAAATTTTGAACAACAACAACAACAACAACAACAACAACAACAACAACAACAACAACAACAACAACAACAACAACAACAACAACCACCACCATTCCATTTCCAATCACCATTCCAAAGCCACCAGGATACCGACACCCCCATGTTTGATGCGGAGGGTCGTTCTAGCATACCCGTGGAGCCATGGCAACAACAAATGGCTAACTATTTTGCTAGCACCAACGACGTTTTGAAGCATATTAGTGGGAGGGTGGACGATTCGAACACATGGCAACAACAACAAGGTAGTAGGCTTGAGACATTGGATGATTGGCACAATGTGGTGGAGGAGAGAGAGAGATTGAGAGGGATGGCCGAGAGGGCTCAAAGAGAGGAATTGAGAAGGATGGTAGAAGGGCAAGAGGAGGCCCGCCTTTGGAGGGAACAACAAGATCAAAGGTGGCGGGAACAAAATGAAATGTGGACCACCCAAAATGCTTGGAGGGAGCAAGCTACGAGCCACTTTAACGTTCAAAATGAGCGCCACCACACCTATCTTCAAGACTCCTATGAAGATGCGGTGGCACAAGAGGACGTCTATGGCTTGGCTAGCTCTCTCTTTGGGATGTCCATCCAACAAAACCCGGGCTACCCTTTTCCTTACACCCAAGAGGCCCTTGATGAAGGCCTAGAGCGAAGAAGACGGGTTAGAGAAGAAAGGGAGAGGAGGAGAAACCGAGGAGGTGCCTCGGGGTCTTCTCGTTTCGACAATTGATGAGGTAACATTTTTCTTCTCTCCTACAATGAGGACATTGTGTATTCTAAGTGTGGGGGAGAAGATTGTACATAGTTAGTTTGTTTTTGATGCATTGTATTTTATTTGTCTTTATTTTGAAGAAAAGAAAAAAAAAAAAAGAAAAAGAAAAGAAAAAAAAAAAATTGAAAATCCCGGCTAGGTGAAAACCCACAAGGGTGGGCACCTAGGCAAGATTGGGAAGGTGGCCGAGGACGGAATGAAAACCCGAAAGGGCATTCCGGGCAAAATGAAGAATCGAGTGGCGAGCCACCAATGAGAGGAAAGGAAAAGCTAAGGTGAAAACCCGAAAGGGCACCTTAGGCAAAATGAGGGATTTTCAAGAAAAAAAAATGGAAAAATGAAAAAAATGAAAAAAATTTGAGCATAATACTTTCTATGATGAGGATTTTGGAGGCATAAGAAGGGAGTGATAAGGAGGGAATTGGAAGGAGGCTAGCTTAGGACTTCTTTTATTTTTATTTTGAGTCACAAAATTTGGTTCCAAATTGGTGGATTTCTCTTGGTGGTTGCTTGGTTGTGCAAATTGTGTAGTTTGGGGCCAACCAAGTAACCATGCATTACACTAGTGGAGTAATAAGGGGGTGGTATAAGTAGTGGAGTTGCATGGAGTTTGGTGATGAAGACCATCTCGCTATGCCTTGGGATAAGGCAAAGATGGTCATACTACATTCTTGGGAGCTATAAGAAGGGAGGAATTATGTGAATTGAGTCGGAGTTGGTGGTGTGTCGAGTCTTGTTAAGAGGGAGTTATAAGTAGGAAGAGGTAAGGGAAGAGTGTTAAAACAACATTGAGTCATTTTTTTGTTTTAATAGGTGGTTGTGTTTTGAGGGAGATATAAGAAGGTAGTGGTGAGGGAAGAGAGGTCATTGCCTCCGCATGCTATGTTTGGACTTGTGTTTGCCTTGCCAATCTCGAGTTTTACTCGGGACGAGTAAAAGTCCAAGTGTGGGGGTATTTGACAACACCAAATATTGTCGTGTCTAGTAGTAATTTTTAGAGTCTTTCGTTTTACTTTTTACGGGTCATTAGCTTTGTTTTATGTTAATTTTAGTTTTTGTAATAATGTTAGTATTTAGTATTTTAAGTCAATTTTGAGAGTCAAAACCCAAAAGTCAATGAAAGTCAAACCCGAAACCCGAGACCCAAAAACCCGGAAATTGGAGTGGGCTAGCAATGAATCATCAAGGCATGAAGACCAAGCCCAATGGGTCAATGGAAGTCAAGGCGGGGCCAAAAATCCATGGGTCAACGAAAGTCAAGAAGGAAAAGCAAGGGAAAATTGGGCAGTGCTCGACGCAGCCTGCGTCATCACGACGCAGCCTGCGTCCTTTCTCAGCACGGGATTTCTTCATTTCTCCGTCTTGTCTTTTGGAAGGCCACCTTTCAAGGCCCCTAGGTTTGCGGACCAAGGGTATATAAGAACAAAACTGAAGAGAGAGAAGGGAGCCAAGCATACAACATTCAACATTATATTTTTCCTTAGAAATTCTCTACTTTGTTCTTCAACTTTGGCTCTTATAATTTGGTTTTATTTTAGAAATGGGTTGTAATATGAAGACTATGGGTAGCTAATCCTTTCTTTGCTTAGTGTAATTTGAACAAGTTCTTCCTTTAGGCATTGTCAGACCTTTTTAATCCTTTCTCCTCTATTTAATTTCATTTTCTTATGTTTGAATTCCATTGTTGAATGAGTAGTTGGTGAGACTAACCATCCTAGCAATTGTTTGTTTGATAAATTGCTTTGTCTTGATAAATTTGGTTAATTTGTCTTGGTATTTGTTGAATCAACCTTGAAAGATTGTAACTTTGGTTTAAAAGTTGGAATCTTTTGAGTGAAATTTGGGTTATTGTGTTTTTAGAACATGGTTTAATGTTTTATTACATGATTCTAGCATGTTTCTATGGTTTTGTGCTTAAAGCTTTCATCTTTATTTATGCTTATGTTTTAATAAGTATTGGTTGAGTTGTATTGGGTCATTTATGGGTCATTTATGGGTGGTTTAATTCATGGTGGCTAATTCTTAGAAACTTGTAATAGATAATTAGAGAAAGAAAGGAAAGGAGGGGTCTTTACTTTGTTAATTGTGGGGAACTTGGGATAATTGCACTAAGTTACTTATCCATATTTGAATCTTTGAGTATTTAGTTGTTGTTGGTAATTTTAGACTTGATAATCATTTCTCATGAAAACTTTTTTCCTATATGTTATCTACATGTTTTCCATTGTGAATATCATAGTTTTGTAATTAAGTTAAGCCTTTGTTTTAATTAGTGTCCTAATTAGTAGTTAGTGTCTTAATTTGTGATTAGAGTCATTAGTTTTGTCAATTGATAATTTGCAAGAGTCTAGATTAGAGTATTTTAGCTAGTACCGCTTTCCCTTGGGTTCGATCCTTTTCTTACCCTTACTACCTTTTTATTTAAGTCGGTTTGAGTCTAGATAACGTTTTATAAATTTCTATTTGGTCTAGCTAATTTGCGGAATTAACGACACCGTGTTTTAGCAACGTCAGACTCATTATGGCGGGCTTGGACGCGGACGATAATCAAGTTGTAGTGATTAGTTGAGTACTTGGACTTAGTTCTTGAGTCGTTTTGTCGAGTTGTATTTTGATTTGAGTTTTGATTTTATCTTTTGCTTATCATCTAATAAATTAACTTAATTATTTTGGGATTGACGTCAAGATATGTATTATCTCGGAAACCGAGATAGTAACATCCTCCCATTACCTTGGCCGGGTCAGAAGGGGGTGTTACAAAGGGGTATCAGAACGACTATCACTACAAGAAAATAGCTCCTTACCGACTGGAAAATTACCCAAAATTCTCAGTCGGTATACCCAAAATTACCGACTGGTTTACTTTATTTACCGACCGAAATGTCATTCGGTCGTTACCATTAGCATATTAAGTCACACAAACTCCCTTTCCTCATGCTACTCGTTCCTTCCAGAAAAAAATAATAACACTCCCTTTTCTTCCTTTACTCATTCAATCGACACCACCGTCCCACTGCTAACCCACCACCGCATCGTTGCACCGCCGCCGACCCCAGTCCGACGTCTCACTCCCTTCTTTCTCTCTCTCCTATGCATCTAATTCCTAATTTGATTTAGGTATGATTTTTACTTTATTTTTTTGTGTTTTGTTTTAATAGGGTTTATTATTGTTGTTTACATACAATTTGTGTCGTAATTAATTTGGTAGTATGAATTGGATGTAAATTTAAAATTTTATTTAAGTTAGGGTTAAGGTTAGGTGCAATTGGGGGTTTTCTATTTTGATTAGTTGGTTTGTGCAGGTTAATTTCTGCTACATTAATGTTGTTTTTGATTAACTTGGTAGCTAATCTTTCATGACATCTTGACATCTTGAAATTGCTACCTTAAAGAAAGTGGGTGGTACTGATTTTTCTTCATAATTTTGAGTTTTGTTCATTACCCAGTTCTTATTTATTTGTTATGTGAATTGGGTATTGATTAGTTTTTCGTTTGATTCAAGAAGTAGAAAACCCTTATTTCTATTGAAGGAGTTGGTATGAGGTTAAATGGGGAATTATGGAATAAGATGATGAATTGAATGCAATTTCTAATTCGATTGATTTGGGTTTTGCCCAGAAAGTCGTAGTTGGGTATGCTTAGCTTCTTGCAACCTGAATTTGAAGTTATTGCTAGGTACAAAATATAAATTACATGCTTGCACATTTTCTTTGTCTATCATGCAATTTCTGTTACATTAATGTTGTATGTAGTAACTAATAGTAAAGTTCATTCAGTTAAATTTATGTTATGTTTATGTGATTGGGTGCAACAAATGTGATGTTTATGTGCTTTTTTTTCTTTTGAATGGATACTTTTAGGTTTTGTTTTGCTTAATTTAGGTTGTGTGGGCTAATTGATTGGTCATAAGATGCAATTCAGAAACTGAAGTTCTCATTGTGTGACACGAGTTGATTTAGCATGATGTGTGATTTTTACCTTTTAAGTCTAACATTTTATAAGCTAGTGTATAATAGAAATTGTAGTTTAATTTGATGAAAATTTTTTAGTATTGAAGCATGGAATCCCATTTGTACATGGTTTCACATAACTTAGTAAGAGAGCATATGTATTAGTACGGGTATGTGGGTTTCTTGGAAGTTTTTTATGAAGAGTTTCAGGCTTCAGGGCCGAAAATGGAAGGTAAACAGTGGGAGAAATTCTGCTCTAGTAAGCCAGCAAATCCCCTTTAGTGCAACTGTCCTCCTCTTAAGACCTATTTCGACTTTGTATCCCATGGGTTGTACTCTCGTTTGCTAAATACATGACAAGCCCCAATTGATTATTTGGTATCAGTTTGGTTATATAGCCATATACTCCTATTATTTACTGTTTTCTCCATGTGGGATTGTGGGTGTGATTATTCATGTGTCTTACTTGTTCTATTGACTTTCACTACAATAATTACAGATTAGCGTATGATAATTATCGACTAACGAAAAAACAGTCGGTAAAGTATTAAGCGTAGTTGGCTACTTATTGATTTTAAATGTCCATGTGTTATGTTCGAATTGTTTTCTAGTGAATAAGTTATTGATGCTATGATTTCAGTTTCTCACATTTCGTTCTTGTGTTTTTTTTTTTCAGGCTAAGAAGCTACGAAGAAGACTAAAACAAAAGGAGGGGGAATAGGGCACATAGTTATCAAATCTACTTGAGCGAACAATTTCGCCTGGTAAGTAGGTCAATATGTGGCTTATTTATAATTCCGAACTAGATTTTTGTAACTCGAAGGTTAACAAACATAAGTTGCTTTTGTACATGTACCTGGAAAATGATTTTTATTTATTTCTTAAACCGTAAACCTAGTTCTCGAGGGGCTTGATTTACGACGCTTTATTAAAAAACACTGATGAATTGTGTTTAATTAAGGACTAAGCAAGACGATTTATAAAACGCTGCATAATAGCGCTCTTATGCTTTTGGTGGTGTATTTAAAAAAATGTACACCTTTTAGATCAGTACACTTTTCGCACTTAACCCTTAAAAAAAACTTCCTCGTTACCCTATTTTCTTCATCTAAAACGAAGAATATTAAACTTTTATATGCCTATTTCAGGTCAATTATGAAGAAATGCAATGTGAGTACGAAGACCAAGGAAAATACATACTACGAGGATAATTTGCTTTGACGACGGTGGTGTCTTGTTAGAGTAGGAGTAGGATTTCAAGTAGAACATGTTACTAGATGTGTATGCACTTGACAAACCTGTATCTTGATATACATGGTATTATACTTGGATAAATAATTTATACAATTGATGGTTTGGATCTCATGGTGTATCTACATTTTGGAAAGTGATGTTTTGCTTCTATTAGATTTTGGTGAATCAAAAAATTTATTGTATAATAGGCCCCAAATAACTCAAGCACCCAACTGCCGACCAATTTAGCGATCGATTTTTCTATTTTACAGACCAAAAAAAAAATTACCGACCGATTGAACTATTTACCGACCGATTTTCGGTAGGCAATTTACCGACCAAAAAAACATTTACCGACCAAACTAATCAGTCGCTAATTTTACCGACCACGAAATCGGTCGTTAAGTCCAATTTACCGACCCTTTTTACCGACCGAAAAAATTTGGTCGCCATTTATGTAAATTCGGTCGGTAAGTTCATTTACCGACCAAATTTTTGTATTACCGACTATTTATTTCAGTTGCTAATGACCTGCATTTATCTTGGAACCTAAACCAATGAACACAATGAACGTAGCGTGTCAATACAAAAGGAACCAGTGAGAAGGATGTAGGGAGGTAACTAGGATTTAGGGAGACGTCCCTAAATCATATGTTTCCCATTGACTTGTCACTTAATGTCCGTAGATACAGGATGAGAAGCGATGTGATGTAATGTTGTGCTTACGGGATTGACATATTGTGTGAAATGTGATGTTACTTGTTGTTATTGATGACAGAAATCAGATATAATGAGAAATTGTGATCAGATGGATGATTTGAGGCAACTTGATATGTTTGGGAGTATGTCATATGTTGCATTTGGGGTGGAAATTGGGTTTGAGTCATGTTTTATTTTCTTGTATGGATTTTAATTCGATTTCAGAACATCAGGTGGTCACGCGACCGAGTGGGTAGCTCACTCGAGCGAATGACGGGTTTGAAAAGTACCTTAATTATTTTCACTCGATCGAGTAGTAGGGGACTCGGCCGAGTACGT
Organism: Heliosperma pusillum; assembly: GCA_022085475.1. Lineage (NCBI taxonomy): Eukaryota > Viridiplantae > Streptophyta > Magnoliopsida > Caryophyllales > Caryophyllaceae > Heliosperma > Heliosperma pusillum. Next base: position 28,530 of record JAIUZE010002959.1, on the reverse strand, counting down.
AAACTCGAATTAGTGGATTTTGATACTTGGGCGAGTATATAACTGACTCGACCGAGTATATTCGATAGTCGACCGATCGAGTTCGGTGGCAAATTGATCGAGTGGAGACCCAACTCGACCGAGTATGCCATGTTTCCCGTTTCTAGTCAACATGCATGCGTGATGTTGAAAGTGGAATACTATGTTATATGATAGTCATGTATGTGGAAAAGATTAGTTTGCGTTTAATGGATATGTATATATAGTTGTAAGCTTAAAACCTTGGAAATGATGAATATGTTGTGATAGCGGGATGATTTGTGTTATTTGTAATGTGGTTTTGTTGTGGGGAGAGTTGTGCCTTCTCGTGGTTATTTAGTATGTATGATGAGATGTGAGATCACCCTTTTATTCCTTATTTTGATGATGGTTATAAAGGTATTGTCTAGTGGAAAGTCATAGCATATCTTTGTTATTTAATGCACGAATTTGATTAATTTTATGGCATGATGATTTGGTCTCAAGTTGATATGGTTTTATGAGGAAGTGTGGATAGATATGAGAAGGAAATGAGAGTTTTTAGACATTTTGAATTCATGGTAAGTCTTGTTGATGTGAGATAGTAATAATGCTCTGAGTTTTGGGAAAATATATAAGTGTGCATGTATATTCAGTTAAGAGATGATGTCAGGATGGCATATGAATGAACTAAGGATTGAAAGAGAGTATGATTGGTCATCCAGCCTTGAGAATGTGTGTAAAATGTGGAGGGAAATAGAAAGGTTCATATTGAGTAGGGAATGGGGTGGTAGGATCTATAAAGACAAATGTAATAATAATAACGCCTAGAGAGCTTAGTTTGCTTAATGTTGTAAGTAAGACTTGGGTCTAGATATTTTAAATGGGAATCGGAATTTTTTAGAGATTATCATGATAATGAGGGTATTTTGAAGATTTATAGTAGGAAGAAAATATGGTTTAAGAGTGCAACAAAAGTAGGTATGAATAACGTCCTTTTAAGGGTGTCCAATAAAAAAAGGATGAACCCTAGAGATAGAGAGAGAAAATTTTAAAAATACAAAAAAAGTGTTTTCTGCCGCCATTGGTTTATGTGGAGATGGCTAGGAAGTCTAATTCTAAGCAGAGAGTACGGTCTTCAACTGATCAGAGTATGTCTTCTAAAGATCTGACCAAAGCAAGAGGACATGATGGTGAAGAACTGTATAAGATGAAGAATATACATGATATACTAAGCAACCCTGCCCTAGAATTTGAGGAGAGTAATCAGGAGGATGACTCAAATTATACTGGGAGCCAGAAGAATGTGAATGAACCTTATCTGATTGAGATACCTGCAGAAGAAGAAAGAGCAAATGAGGAAATATTACAATTCACTGCAGAAGATATATCAGATGAAATTTCATATGGGAGCCAAGCAGTTATGTGCTATATAATGGGTGCAAACCCTCCAGTCGAGGTAATAGAAAGCTTCATCAGAAGAATCTGGGCGAAATTGAACATTGACAAAATTTCATTTATGAATGATGGTATATTCCTAGTCAGAATTAAAACAATAGAGATGAAGGACAAAGTGATGCAGTCAGGATATTACGTGTTTGATAATAAACCATTAATTATGAGGGAATGGTCTCTGGAAAAGGAAATGATAAAGGAGACAATCAAGAAAGTCTCTACATGGATTAAAATGCATAATTTGTCTCTGAAGTTTTGGGCGAATTGTTAACCAATAATAGCAACATAAATTGGGACATATGTTAAAAGAGATCATGCTACTGAGGGGAAAACAAGACTAGGGTTTACCCGAGTCTTAGTGGAACTGGAATTGGATCAGAATTTTCCAGAGTGGGTGAGATTTAGGGATGAAATGGGAAAAGAGATTGAAGTTAAAAGATGAATACGAATGGAGAACAGTCACATGTTCTCTGTGTAAGGGGATTGGGTATGAGAATGTGCATTGCAGGAAGAAGGAAATGGAGCAACAGAGGAAAAGAAAGAACCAGAATAAACTGGAACGGAGACATATCCAAAAACCTGAGGAGGGACTAAAGGACCAAGTTGCTGGAGTGCAGGTTCCCATTGGACAAACGAGGTCTGAGCTTCAGGAAGATATGACTACTTCTGTCTCGATAAGGGTAGTTGAAGAGAAATCTCCTGCAAAAAAGTTGATAAAAATGAATAGACAAGACAACAAACCAGAGGGATATAGTAATATTGCTTATGGTGCACTGTCCTTAATGAGGTTTTGAACAAATCTGATGCATCAAATAGTAATGGAAAAAGAGGTAAGGGCTATACTGATACTATTCTAAATGGATAGTATAGGTTTTTGGAACATAAGTGGAATGAATAGGTTTAATAAACAGAATGAAATAAATTGGTTTTTGAATAATAAAGAAGTAGGATTGTTTGGTTTGCAAGAAACAAAAATAAAAGCTAAGGCTGTAAATAGGGTTGCTAATAATTTTAATAATGGGTGGAGTATTTCCACTATTACTGCTTATCATAAAGGAGGAAGGATTTGGATTCTTTGGATGCCTAGTAAGTTCAATATTCAGTTCATTGCTTATAATGCCCAATATATTCACATGAGGGTGGAAGCAAAGAACAGCAATGAGAGATTTTATCTTACGGTTATTTATGCCTTTAATGGCCTTAGTGAGAGGATCCCTTTGTGGCAGGAGCTGCAAATGCATGCTGCTAAGATTCAAGAACGTTGGGCTATTGGAGGGGATTTTAATTGTGTGATGGCCATGAATGAAAGGTTTGGTGGGAGTACTAATCTTGTGGCGGTTGATCATTTCAAAAGCTGCAATAATGATTGTGGATTGCTTGATATAAGAGCTTTTGGGTCTCTTTACACTTGGGATAACAAACAGAAAGCAGAGGATAGATCATATAGTAGATTTGACAGGTTTATGGTGAATAAAGAGTTGACTGATTTATAACCTGATCTCTATGCTCACTTCTTACCTGAGGGCTTTTATGACCACACTCCATGTATCATTAGGAGTACTCAGTCACAGAGCGGGCCTATGAGCTTTAAGTATTATAATATGTGGGGCAGATCTGAGAGATTCATCCCAAGTGTGCAATTGGCCTGACAGAACAAGATAAATGGGACTCCTATGTACCAGGTCACCCAAAAACTGAAAGCACTTAAAAATGGACTCAAAAAGTTGAATAAAGACAGATTTTCTGATATTGAGAACAACACTAATATATTGTAGCAGTATGTTCAGAAGTTACAGGAAGAATTGGGGACCAATCCTAACAACACTGATTTGAGTACTGAGGAATTGAGGGCTGGTAAAGATCTTGATGAGTTGGTTCTGGCTAGGGACTCCTATCTGACTAAGAAAGCTAAACTACATTGGCTAAAAGAGGGTGATGCTAACATATAAGCTTTTCATGGGGAAATCAATGGCAGATATATGAGGAACATGGTGGTAATGATAGAAGATAGTGAAGAAAAAACCAGCAGTACTAAGAAATCTATTCCGAATGCTTTCCTAGGGAACTACAATAACCTTATAAGCTCTAGTACTGCTATTTCTAAAGTCATAGACAGTTTTATCAAACAAGGAAGAGTATGCACTGAGCAACACATGATTACCCTACTTGATGAAGAAGTCAAAGAGGCTATATTCAGCATTCCTGATAACAAATCTCCAGGTCCTGATGGATACACTAGTAGATTCTACAAAGATGCATGAGATATAGTTGGGCATGAGATAACTAAAGTTGTTCAAAATGTCTTTCAAAGCAGGAGGATTATGAAACAAATTAATACTACTATCTTGACTCTCATTCCTAAATGTGAGAGGCCCAGGAGTGTGCTTCAATTTCGTCCTATAGCATTCTGCAATGTTGTTTACAAAACTATTTCCAAAATTTGGTGCACTAGAATGGGGGGTGTTCTAACTGATATTGGAGATCATAATAAAGTGTCCTTTATAAGGGGGAGAAGCATTTTGGAAAATATACTCATCTGTTAGGATTTGATAAGACACTGCAACAAGCCTAATGCTTCTCCTCGATACCTGATCAAAATTGATCTTCAAAAGGAATATTATAGTATTGAGTGGGACTTCATTGACCAACTTCTAGGAGCCCTCAAGTTCCCTAAACCTTTCAAGGAATTGATAATGGAATGCATTACTACTGCAACTTTTACCTTATCCATTAATGGAGATCAATTTGGCTTTTTTTTTTCAGGGACAAGGGGACTGATATAAGGGGATCCCTTGTCCCTTCTCATATTCACTCTCTGTATGGATTACCTTACCAAAACCATCAGGGTAGCTGCTGCTAGATAAGGATTTCAATACCACCCCTTGTGCAAAGGACTCAAATTAACTTACCTAATGTTTGCAGATGATGTTCTAATGTTCTGTAAAGGGAATGCATCATCGATTATGGTGATCCTAAAGGCCTTCACTACCTTTTCTAACACTACAGGCCTTAAAGTCAGCCCAGCTAAGTCCAATGTTTACCGTAATGGAGTAGATGACACAACAAGGGCATATTTCTTAAAGGTGTCCAGGTTTAAAAAGGGAAGCCTACCATTTGATTATTTGGGAATGCCTATCAAACCTACTAGGCTGAGAAGAAAGGGCTGTGAATGCCTAATTGAGAAAATATGTAATAGGATTCACAGGTTTGGGATGAAAAAACTCTCTTATGCAGGGAGATTTACCTTAGTGTAAGTTGACCTTAGTACACTTCATTCATACTGGGCTTCGATTTTTATCTTGCTAAGTAGTGTCATCAAGGACAGTGAAGCTAAATGTAGGAACTACCTTTAGGAAGGGGGGCTGAATGTAGAATATCTCCTACGGTAGCATGGAAAAAGGTTTTCCAGGCAAAAAATGAAGGGGGACTGGGCATCAGAAACCAGAAAATGTGGAATTAAGCAATGGTGGGAAAACTAGTAAACTAGATTGTAGTCAAGAAAGACACTCTCTAGGTCAATTGGGTGCACCAAATTTTTATAAAAGATCAAGAATGGATGAATTATGTGCCTACATACCAGTTAAGCTGGAATTGGAGAAAATTTTGTGACACCAAAGACAGAATAACGGATGGTTACGTGGATGGTCAATGGATTGTTCAAGCTATTTATACAGCTGTTGGGGATTATTCTTGGATGAACGGGACACCCTCGAGATGGGCGTGCTTAACTTGGAATCCTTGGAATATCCCTATGTTAGAAATATCGGTATATTTCGTCATTAATTTACGGATTATAACGAAACTATAGTATATGAATTACGAGTCATAAATGAATTACATAATATAAAATTATAGGAATTTAGAATTAACCTTTGGTCCTAGCAAATTTGGCCTATGAACAATATCGAAATCGATATTCTCCTAATTGTTGCACCCAAAATGCTCCGAGATATGCCTTGCTTGTGCTAGAATTTTATAGAAAAGTTATTGCTAATTTTCTTTTTGTGTGATGATGAATGATAGAGAGAACTAGAGAGAAAAATCTGAATTTTTTCCTTGTTCCTTCTCCTCTGTTTCGGCCGTGACAAGGGGTAGTGGAAGGAGGAGTCTCTCCTCTTTTTACTCCTCTTGTTATTAGGGTTTTGACCTAGTAACCCTAAGAGAATAATAGGAGATCTTTTCTCTTATTTTATCTCTTATTAACCGAAAATTAAGAGAAGAAAAAGACTATTTTCTCCTTCCTTTTTCGGTTATATTAGCATGTAATATAATATATACATCAACTATAAATATCCGTATATTTATAATTTGCTAATTAAATATAACATATTATGTTTAATTACGAATTAACATTTTAATTCGTTTAAGCTTATATTATATACATTGATTAAATATAACGGTTTATATTCAATTACAAATTACATTTAGTTCGTCTCAGCTAATATTATTTAATCGTTATTAAATAATCGTATCATCATTACATTGACTAACCTTTTAGTCATATAAATCGACTAACCTTTTAGTCATATAATAAGGCATCAATATGATTATATTATTTATATAATCACATCTCTCAGATACATCCTTTAGGTGTGACTTTTAGGAACGAGTTGATCACCGCCATTAAAATGACAATAACGTCAAACTCCTAGCAAGCCAACCGTTATCGATAAACGTTAATCAACTGATAAGAATACTAAGTATACCTTGTGAAACTGTAAGAGATTTATTCATGTTATCACACTAACTGTGGAGGACACTAGCTCCAACAATCTCCCACTTGTCCTTACAAGTGTATGTGCGATAACCCGATTCTCATATCCATAAATTTCTCCCACTCAATGTAAAACAATTTGCAAAGTCCGTATTTACAAAGGTCGCATTTTACAAGCGATCAGTATCAAGAGTGGTTTTCCCGACTAGAGAGTAACTTAACTGATAAACGAATCATTATTCGAGCATGGCCATGCATTTCAGTTACAACTCCTCGAGTGGCCCTAAGAAATAACAAAACCTGATAAAGGTTGGATATTTTCCTCAACTCGAATCCTGCAGATACAAGCACAGTATGAAATGACCCAGTAAAAATCTACTTAGCTTCCTGTTACGGTCGACCATGAGAAAGAAACCAAAGTCACCCAAAAACTGCCTTAATCTCAAGAGACAGTCGATAGTCAAAAGAATCGACTCTTAGGAACACTATGGACGTCCTATCCACGACCTGACACCGAATGTTCTGAAACATTTAGGACTCCATAACGTTGTCACGATGTCCTACGAGGTATCTTTATAACTCGTATCTGTGATCGATCAGTCAACCGTTTGACTTATGGCTCGTTGAACCCACCATCAATCAACTTCACAGTATAATTGCCAGAGTTATCAGCTCATGTAGGCGATTACGGACCAAAACAATTATAATGTAATTCAGTTCACTTTGTGGCGTTCAATGTTGTCGTACAATCCACATGAAAAACAAAATATGAAACAATACGATGATGTTATAAATAGTGCATGAAAAAGATACATTTATCTAATCCACATAAAACAGCTACTACAACTCAGGAACACGTTTAATTCCCATGGAAATAACGTGCCCTTCATGCTTATCATATTTTAACGGTTTAGTGAGAGGGTCCGCGATGTTGTCATCCGAAGCAATCTTGTCAATCACTATCTCCTTTTGCTCCACGTAATCTCGGATCATGTGAGCCTTCCGAAGTACATGTCTAGACTTGTTGCTGGACTTAGGCTCCTTAGCCTGGAAGATGGCACCTCTATTATCACAATAGATGGTGATAGGGTCATTCGAACTAGGAACTACGGTTAGTCCTTGTAAGAACTGACGCATCCATATAGCTTCCTTTGCAGCTTCTGAAGCGGCATAGTACTCGGACTCAGTTGTAGAATCTGCTATAACACTCTGTTTGGAGCTTTTCCAACTGACCGCAGCGCCATTAAGAGTAAAGACGAATCCAGACTGAGATTTCGAGTCATCTCGATCTGTTTGGAAGCTAGCATCTGCGTAACCGATTGCGCATAGCTCAGTGTCTCCTCCATAAGTCAATACCCAATCCTTAGTCCTTCGTAAGTACTTAAGGATGTTTTTGACAGCCATCCAGTGTGTTTCACCTGGATTGCCTTGGTACCGACTCGTCATACTCAATGCATATGCCACGTCCGGACGTGTGCATATCATGGCATACATGATCGATCCTATAGCTGATGCATAAGGAACACGACTCATGCGCTCGACCTCTTCCGATGTCTTGGGTGCCTGAGCTTTACTCAAATGCATCCCAGAAATCATTGGAAGGTTCCCCTTCTTGGAGTTGGTCATGCTGAACCTCTCAAGAATCTTATCTATATAAGACTCCTGACTGAGTGATAACATCCGTCGTGATCTATCTCTATAGATACGGATCCCCAATATGCGTTGTGCCTCACCCAGATCTTTCATCTGGAAATGGTTCTTTAACCATACTTTTACCGAAGATAAGAGAGGGATGTCATTCCCAATCAAGAGTATGTCATCAACATACAATATTAAGAAGACAATCTTACTCCCACTCGACTTGACATACAAGCATGGTTCCTCGACCGATCGAGTGAAACCATTCTCTTTTATCACCTGGTCGAAACAATGATTCCAACTCCGAGAAGCTTGCTTAAGTCCATAAATGGAACGCTTAAGCTTGCAAACTTTCTTAGGATTTTTAGGATCAATGAAACCTTCGGGTTGTACCATGTACAAGTCCTCCTCCAAATAACCGTTTAAGAAGGCGGTTATCACATCCATCTGCCAAATTTCATAGTCATGAAAAGCGGCAATCGCTAAGATTATCCGAATGGAACGCAGCATAACTACGGGTGCAAAAATTTCATCATAATGCAATCCTTGCACTTGAGTGAAACATTTTGCCACTAGTCTTGCCTTATAGGTGTCTGGTTGTCCTTCTACGGAATGCTTTATCTTATAAAGCCATTTGCACTGAAGAGGCCGTACCTAATCAGGCAAATCAACAAGATCCCATACGTCATTATCATACATGGAGTCCATCTCGGATTGCATGGCTTCAAGCCATAGCTTAGAGTCGGAACAGGTCATGGCACCTTTATAGGTTGCGGGTTCGTTACTCTCTAGGAGTAACACATTATCTCTCTCATTCTCCTCGACCATACCAATGTATCTGTCTGGAGAAATGGAGACTCTACCCGACCTCCTAGGTTCCATAGGGATGTTAACCGTAGCAGAAGTTGAAGGAACCTCTTCCTCCATTGGTTGCTCGGTTGTTGGTTCTTGAATCTATGACAGATCGAAGGTTCTATAACTTGACTTAATCTCGAGAAACTCTTTCTCTAAGAACTTCGCGCTAGCCGCAACAAAAACTTGATGTTCGGTAGGCGAATAGAAGTAATGACCAAACATTCCTTTTGGACAACCAATAAAGTATGTCTTGACCGATCGCGGGCCGTGCTTATCCTCGTGTCTCCACTTGACATAAGCCTTGCAGCCCCAAACCCGAATAAAGGACAAGTGAGGGACCGTTCCCTTCCATAACTCATATGGAGTCTTGTCTACAGCTTTAGACGGACTTCGGTTAAGTATAAGAGTAGCTGACAAAAGAGCATAACCCCATAATGAATCACGTACTACCGTGTGACTCATCATGGATCGAACCATATCAAGTAATGTTCAATTTCTCCGTTCGGACACACCATTTAATTGAGGTGTTCCAGGTGGAGTTAACTGTAATACTACACCACAGTCTTTGAGGTGTTGATCAAACTCATTTGAAAGATATTCGCCACCACGATATGAACGAAGTGCTTTAATCTTTCTTCCCAGTTGGTTTTCAACCTTATTCTGGTATTCCTTGAACTTTTCAAATGACTCACTTTTATGCTTCATTAATTTGACATATCCGTATCTACTCAAATCATCCGTAAAAGTGATAAAATATCTATAGCCGTCTCTTGCGTTTATTGACATAGGTCCACATACATCAGTATGTATGAGTCCTAATAGGTCACTAGCGCGCATTCCAACACCTTTGAAGGAAATTCGAGTCATTTTACCGATAAGACATGATTCACACGTGCCAAATGATTCGTAATCAAATGGTGAGATAGTCCCATTGTCAATGAGCTTCTTTACACGTTTCTCATTTATGTGTCCCATACGGCAATGCCATAGATAAGTTTGATCTTTGTCACCAACCTTTAATTTCTTATTATTCACATGCAATATTTCTGTGGTTTGATCTAAGATATAAATTCCATTCATGGAAACTGCTTTGCCATAAATCATTTCATTAAAAGAGAAAATAAAGCTATAGTCCTTTATTGAAAATGAAAAACCGTCTTTATCTAGTACGGAAACAGAAATAATGTTCTTAGATAAACTGGGTACATAGCAAGAGTTCTATAAATATAACTCAAAACCACTCGGGAGTTGGATTACATATGTTCCCACTGAAACTGCAGCAACTCTTGCTCCATTCCCCACTCGCAGGTCCACATCACCCTTTGCGAGAGGCGTGATGTTTCTTAGGCCCTGCAAATGATTACACAGATGAGAACCACAACCTGTATCAAGTACCCAAGTTCCGAAACTTGCATGGTTAATCTCAATCAAATGAATAAAAGATGACATACCAACAGGAGTGACGCGGCCTGCTTTTATGTCCTCACGGTACACGGGACAGTTCCTCCTCCAATGCCCAGTCTTGTGGCAATGGTGGCACTCCATGTTACTGTCCTTGCTCTTTGCCTTGCCTTGTGAGCCACTGGTCTCACCAGGCCCACTCTTGCCGTTTCCTGACTTTTTAAACTTTGGCTTTCTTACAGCTAGGTTGCCATGAGCCTTGCCCTTACCTTTGCCCTTGTTGGAAATCATGAGAACATCTTGCTTCATGCTCCCACTCAATTTCATATCATTCTCGGTTTGTACGAGAAGTGAGTGTAGCTGATGAAGACTTTTCTTCATATCATTCATATAGTAATTTGCCCTGAAAAGGGCAAAACCATCATGAAGTGAATGAAGCACACGGTCAATGACTATGCTCTAACTGATTTTGCAATCAAGTGCCTCCAGTTTCTCGACAGTCTCAATCATATCAAGAATGTGTGGGCTAACCGGTTGGCCCTTCTGGAGTTTCGCCTCAAAGAAGCGACATGTATGCTCATAAGTAACGATCCTCGGTGCTTTTGAGAATTCGTTAGTGAGCGTGGTGAAAATCTTGTTTGCATCTTGGGCAATGAAGCGTCTTTGCAAACTGCTTTCCATTGCAAAGATGAGTACGTTCTTTATCGCACCCGCTTCCATAACGAAGTCACTATATTCAAGTGTCTCGTTAACTCTCGCATTGGGGCCTGGGTTTGGCGGTATTGGCTCAGTCAAGTACTTGAGCTTACCGTCAGCAATGGTAGCATTCCGTAATGCCGCCTCCCAGTCCGCAAAGTTGGACCCGTCATTCTTCAGTCGCGTGGACTGATTCATGTGGTCCATAAAAGCTTTAAGCCAGGATTCGCGCGCGAGCGTGGCACTTGGCATAGGGATATCAGTATTTCCAGCCATTTGTTATATGCTGTATTATCAATATGAACGAGTTCTACAATGAAAAAGAAGGAAAAAAAAACATAATAAGCATACTCATCGATTTGAATTTAAGTCTAGTGCAAAATTTGTTTTAATGCAAAGACTCGAGCATTTATACAATTGACCTCCCTCAAGAATTATATAAATGATCACAAGACTCAATTATCTGTAAATTGATAAGCCAACCTCTTGGCTAATTCTACCTTTAGAATTCTTGGTCGATAAATTTCTGTAAATTCTATCTTTAGTCCATCATAATCACGAAAAACTCTTCGGACTATAATGTTGAGATAAAATAGGTCAACACACACTACTTACCCAACGTAGAAAGGGTCATATGGAGAGTAAGGTCCTATATGCCTACCGACGAAGAAGGGATTCTTAATAGTTTGGCCTATAAAGACTAGTCTCAATTTTAGGTTTAGAAGAAGATCCCATCAATTTTATTTTAATTCAATTTAAGTGAACTAATATCTAGCATGCGAGAGTGAATAAACTAAAATGATGGCTTAAATTCGAGTGACATCTTTATGTCCATGATAACTAACATTCAAACTATATGAGTCAATTTTCATGCATTTTAGTAGTAGGTGGTTTGGTTTAGGCGGAATATGATGAACTAACTATCATGTGATGAAAAAGCAACAAGAACGAAAAATACATAAAAATATTACAAAGTCCTAGTGTGGCATATTTACCAATATGAAAAAAATACAACTTTGGAATCCAACCCATTTGGACTCGAGAAGCTTGTCTTGATGTTCCATCTTGGTCCATGAAGCGGGAGTGAGCAATCCGATCTCCATATTTAGTCTTCTCAAAATACATTTAATAAATTACAAAATATAAACCTATTTACATTCTAATTTAAAAACATAATTTAATGAAAAATAAAATGGAGATTCGAGATCTCAAAATTACATCAAAGTTCATGTTTCCATCATTACGAAAACATGATCAACTAAGGCCACACTAGGTAATACAAATTACAACCGATTGCAAAAATACGTAAATTAAACCATTCAACCATTCATTCAACAAAATAAAATGCATCAACTATAAATTAATCATTCAAGACATAATTCTTTAATTATGAAGAGTAATTTATCCAAACCACCTTTTAAAATGATCAAAATTATGTGACAATTCCTTAATTAATCACAATAACCCCAATCAAACATAATCCAATTTTAATTCATATTCTTTAACATGAATTAATACAACATTATTTTAAACCTCTTTAAAACAATTGGGTATCCAATTATTGTGAACTTCTTCACTAACAATAAACGAAACATTATCATTATAATGAATAATAACAAAAACACTTTCGACCAAAAATTTAAAAAAACGAAACAGACATTTTTTTTTTTGGGCAGCCACGAATTTTTTTTTTTATAAATATATAATTTAAATTGATGTTACTAATATTTTCAAGATCGGTACAAATTATCAACATCTAATCAATATTAAACATCGATACAAACTAGATGATTCAATTTAACAATTTAAAATGAATATCTAAATCAATGAATACCGAAAAATATTTAGCGTAGAACATCCAAAACGATTTCCATTTCCATTTTAATTTAATCCTTATTAAATCAAAACAACTACAAATTCATCATGTTATCGTCTTAACTATTTAAAACAACAATTATAATGAATCAAAATAGAAAAACAAGGCAAAAAAAAAAAAAAAAAAATTCGGCAGCAACAGTGAACAGTACTCACAGAAATTTTTTTTTTCTCGGCAGCTATACTTGGCCGAAATCAAAAACAAAAATAAATAAATATTTCTAATCTTATATTTCATCAATTATGAAAAACATATAAAATAATTTTGTAGCCCTTGGCTCTGATACCACTTGTTAGAAATATCGGTATATTTCGTCATTAATTTATGGATTATAACAAAACTATAGTATATGAATTACGAGTCATAAATGAATTGCATAATATAAAATTATAGGAATTTAGAATTAACCTTTGGTCCTAGCAAATTTGGCCTATGAACAATATCGAAATCGATATTCTCCTAATTATTGCACCCAAGGTGCTCCGAGATATGCCTTGCTTGTGCTAGAATTTTAGAGAAAAGTTACTGCTAATTTTCTTTTTGTGTGATGATGAATGATAGAGAGAACTAGAGAGAAAAATATGAATTTTTTCCTTGTTCCTTCTCCTCTGTTTCGGCCGTGACAAGGGGTAGTGGAAGGAGGAGTCTCTCCTCTTTTTACTCCTCTTGTTATTAGGGTTTTGACCTAGTAACCCTAAGAGAATAATAGGAGATCTTTTCTCTTATTTTATCTCTTATTAACCGAAAATTAAGAGAAGAAAAAGACTATTTTCTCCTTCCTTTTTCGGTTATATTAGCATGTAATATAATATATACGTCATCTATAAATATCCGTATATTTATAATTTGCTAATTAAATATAACATATTATGTTTAATTACGAATTAACATTTTAATTCGTTTAAGCTTACATTATATACATTGATTAAATATAACGGTTTATATTCAATTATGAATTAAATTTAATTCGTCTCAGCTAATATTATTTAATCGTTATTAAATAATCGTATCATCATTACATTGACTAACCTTTTAGTTATATAAATCGACTAACCTTTTAGTCATATTATAAGGCATCAATATGATTATATTATTCATATAATCACATCTCTCAGACACATCTTTTAGGTGTGACTTTTAGGGACCAGTTGATCACCGCCATTAAAATGACAATAACGTCAAACTCCTAGCAAGCCAACCGTTATCGATAAACGTTAATCAACAAATAAGAATACTAAGCATACCCTGTGAACCTGTAAGAGATTTATTCATGTTATCACACTAACTGTAGAGGACACTAGCTCCAACACCCTAAACACTCTTTCGTTGCCTGGTTAGTGGTGAATGACGGGGTCAATACAAGGGTCAAATTGGAGAAGTATGGGGTGCAGGAAGACATTGAGGGGTCATGAGAGTGTGTTTGAAGGAGTGAGAAATAGATTTAGATAAGAATTTGATGTATGATGTCAAGTTGGACCTTCTATTATTATTTGGTAGTACTCCATATATTTTTAGTACTTGTACATTCATATATTAATTGATAGAACTTACATTTTAACAAAAAAAGTAGGTATGAATAAAAAATGATAAGTAACGTGAGTTGTTTGGATGTATTGATAGCAAAGAAAGATGAGTAGTATGGTAAGAGATATTTTCATTTCGTATGATTGGGAATTTGTTGTCATGTGTTGATGGAATTAGAGTTTGAAGGACTGGGTAATGAGAGCGAATGTTCGGAATAATAAGAAGTGATGAGCATTGTGAATCGAATACAGGGATGAGTGTGAATTGGAAGAAATATAGAGTGGGATAGTGAGGCAAGGAGTAAATGAAGTGATAAAGAAGCGTGAATAGAATGATGTCTATGAGTTTGTGAAATGATTTGTATTTGAAATTATAAGTTGGGATGAAGTACTTTAGAAGAGTAATATGTGGGAAAATATATTTTGGGATAAGTACTGGAGATGGAAATGGAATAGTTTGGTAAGAAATAAAGTTAAAAGAAATCGATAGCATTTTTTATTGGGTGGTAAATGATTGTGGTAAAGGAATATGATGTGTATATACAATAGTGGATAATATTTTGTGGGCAATTGTTGTTTAGTGATCAAAGAGGATATTGTGTACCAGCTGCTTCCCTTGACTCGTGCTATTTGTGAAAATTTCGATGGGATTAGTTATTGCTTTGGAGGTACTTTAGGTGGTGACTAGTGTGAGATGTTATAGGTTTTTGGTGATATCTTCATAGAAATTGTTTTTATATAAAATTTGATGTATTATGACCATGATCAATATAATTTTGGAATTTAAGTGATCAAATGTGGGATTATTAATGGATATTTAGATAATACTATTGGTATATGGTGCGTCTCGCTTATGGAAATCAAATTAAAGAAAACCGAGAGGTATTGGTTTTAAGAGGAAAATTATAAGGATATTGGTATTTATATGGTATCTTCCTTGTGGCGTTAATATTAGAACCTTATGAGTTGTCTTAGGAAGGGTGTGGAGATAGAGGAAGGTTGTTACTGAGTTGATTGAAAAAGTTGTGTAAAGGTTACAGTATTATTTGATGAGTGATGTAGTCGAGTGTAGATGAATTTTAAAATGTAAAGGTTTTGGGTTAGTCTTCATTTTAGTAAATGAATATGAGGAGTTGTTATGAGAGTTTTCGGACCTTATTTTGATGTATATCGTCGTAAGAGAGTGAAGAGTTGTGGGCAAAAGCGAATATCGGGGTGCATTGTGTGGGTTAAAATGTTGTATGCGATGTATGTGAGTATAGCTTTCTTGTTAGAATTATTGTGGGTTGATATTAGTTTGTTACTCATGTCATGAGGTGATAGTCTATGATGTAGTATTGGTAGCATGTGTATAGCGGATGAGGATGTCATGGTCATGATTGCTTTTTCTTTTTGGTCTTATGATATGACATTTTGCTATTTCAAGTGATATTAAATCAAATATGTGACACATGTAATTTGATGACAAGGGTATGTGATAAGATTACATTGTAAGTTTCTTAAACTCAATATTAGACATTTTTAATATCAAAATATAAATAGTTAACTCTTTAACTAATTAGATCTTATGCATGCATAACAAAATATAAAGAAGGAAGAAGAAATTGTTCCTTACATTGAATATATATATGGAATTGGGCTCAATATTTGAACTCCTTTCAAATATTGATCTTGAGCTAGTAAGATGAGGATGAATTCCAAGTTCTTAGTATAAGAACACTCCTATTAGTAGCACCCAAGACAACCCTTTATCACTATATAAAATACTACACTAGTATAATATAGTCTCCCTTAAACAATTCTAATAACTCTCTTACTATTCTAGTAAACTTATTAGAATGTATGAACTCAAAGTATTATATGAACTTCTTAAGTTTAGTGTGAGAATGAAGAGGTTTTTGGAGAGATAAGCATACATGCAAATTATGAGATGTTGTAGTATATAATAAGAGGGAAAAACAAGCCCTCTTGTGGCTTATGTGAGCCGGTCACACACACCCCACATGGGTGGGGTGTTGTCATTTTCACATTGTTCTTAACAATGCAAGATGGAGTGTATTGGTTATTATAATAATGATTTGTTCTAATTCTTAATTAGAATAAATTACAACCTAAAACCTACCCAATCTAGCTCACAAAACCGGTGCACCCATATAAAATGGGTGTCCATTTTATTTTTGCATTTTGTCATTTGTCACATATGTGACATGTGACATGTAACATGTAATTTTAGCTTTTAATATGCATTTAACCAATTTAAATGCAATTTTATAACAAATAAATTAGACTACAACAGTTTGTAATTTTAATCGACCAATTTCACTTATCTCAAATGTTTCATAAACATAATGCATTCTTAGTAATATAACAATTAAATTACCAAAATGAATCTTATTTAATCATATTACCATAAGATATAATTCTCACTTACAATTTAAACTTGGTTCAGTTTAAGGGATTAATTAATTTGTATCGCTATACAATTAATTAATGTATATGATTAGAGGATTGTCGTTTAGGTGTGACCTCAAGGGATCAACTGATCACCACCGTCATACAACAGTAACGTCAAACTCAATTGAGCCAATCATTACCGATTTATGTTGACCTGTTGACTATAATATTCATCATCCCTTTGTATTCTTATTATTGAGATTTAATTATGTGATTGCACTATTGTTGAGGACACTTACTCCAACAATCTCCCACTTGTCCGAGAAAAGTGTGCGTCACCAATTCTCTTGTCCTATTACAATATCTCCCACTCAATGCAAGGTGTCTTGCAGGTCGTACTTGCATTTGATCATATCAAGAGTGGTTTCCTCGATATGGAGAGTAACTGTCTGACCGGATTTATCTACCATAGATACCTTCCGAGCGTGGCCACGCATTTTCATCTTACTCCTCCTCGAGTGACCTTGAGATTTAAAACAACCCTGATAAGGGGTGGACAATTCCTATCGCACTATTCCCTTCGAATAGCCACAGCTCATCATGACCCAAAAGATGCCCATTTGACCCCAGTTACGAAGGACGTAGAGATTAAATCGAAGTCACTCTGAAACTAGGCCACCTTAGGCGAACAGTCTTTAGTCAAAGAATTGACTCAAAAGAATACTAGTAGCTCTTGCCACGACCAGGCTACAAGAATTGCCAGAATTCCATAAGTGGTCATTGCCCGTCAGATTGTCCCTTACAGTCTGTCTATGTGATCGATTGGTCATCCCTTATGACCCTATGACACTTGAACTTGCCATCAATCGCATCACACTCTAGTCACTTGGAGACATCACCTCATATAAGCAATTAGGGGCCAATGCTATGTTAAATCCAGTCCACTTTAATGGAGTTCAAAATTTTCTCTACAACCCATTTGGATATAACAAAGCACAAAACGAGTTTTAGAAACTCAAACGATAAATGTGATTATCATATATGAACAATCAACACAATGTTATTGCTTCATATCATATAATCTAAAGTTTATTTCGTCTATGACAATTAATGACGATTTTATTTAAATGCAATAAAGGCTTGGGTAGTGAATATACCATGTATTCATTTATTCCAACCTTGTTAATTGCTTTTTCCTTCCATCCAACGTTATTTCTAATAACATGAATTCATCTATGTACATGTCTAGATATCTATCTAGTGCGGGCTCTTTAACTTGAAAGATACTCCCACTTGTTATCATGATAACTGATAGGTATTTAGGTGAAAGGATCTACCATTAGTTCCTTTTAAACCACCTTATCCTCATCATAATGTACTAGGTCTCTATTTGTAGAATTTATAATGATTGACTCTTCAATCATCCTTTTAGTTATTCGCTTCATATATAAAAAAGGTATGCCTAGGATTCGGATAAATCCTTATAAGTTTGAAAATTTGGGTTTGTGTAACCTTTACCACATTATCAAATTTTCTTCACCAAACACAAGAATGTATCTCTAGTTCTCCTCGAGAACTCTACGGATGTTCTTGTAGGCTATCCAATGAATCTCATGTGGATTGATTTGTTTTAGGCTTGTCATTCTCCCAGCATACAATTCATTTATGTATGTGCTTGTAATGGCATACATGATTGGTCTCATGTAATCAACAACTCTTAAGTTCTGTGGATGACTATAACCCTTTCATAGTGATCTCACTTTTATCAACATAAATAACTTATTTGTTGAAATAGATAAAAAATCTTATCAATATAAGACACTTTTCAAATGCCAAGCTAAAATCTTCTATTCCACAATAGATATTGATTTTAGTATACATCTTGCCCTCTTTCATCCAGCATTAAAATCCAACCATTCCTTTAAAAAAGGTAACACGAATACGTCACTCACAATAAGTGATACGTCATTCACGTGGAAAACAATTTCTCCCACTGAACTTCATGTCTTTACTTGATATTAATAACTCTCACTTAACTTCATGTCTATACATGATATTTCGACAATTCGATTGGAAAAAATCTTATATCTCATAATAGAAAAGATCATCATAACCTCTAGGTAGATACATACCATAGGCTTGTGTCATGTACACATCCTATTCCAAATCCCTATTTAGACATGTGATTTTGATGCGTATCTTGTACACACCTATGAGGTATTTCTTTGATGATTAGGATCTAAGCATAGTCACACATTAACTTGGCTTTTGTAAACATCTACATGTCTATCCATGCAACTATAATTGGACACTTCCAATTAAAACATTTTCTTTGCATAGATTCCATATATTTTCATAAGTTTCTTATGTTAGAAAATCAAATTTTTAAAATTTCTAGGTACTTCCACTTCATAGATCATAATCTTATTATTTCAAGAACATTTTCTTTTGGTCTCGTCACTAGTCTAAGGATTCACCTAAGAACACTTTCTTTTGGTCTCCTCACTAGTCTTGAGTCTAACCTAAGAACATTTTCTTTTGGTTTTCTCACTAGTTCCTAACTAGGTTTTCGTTGTATCTTATTTTCTCCCACTCTATCTTTAAAAATACAATTATTTTCTTTAAAGATAGCCTTATGAGCCACAAACAATTTTGTACTCATACTCGTGAGGGAGGTAGAAGTATCACAACATGACCTTAAGTGATCTACCAAAGACTTCTTTGTAAAGACATCGAATCTTTGCTTTAATATAGACTAGTTCTATAAGAGCTAAAGAGGTGAACTCATATTCATGTCAGTTACTTTCTTTATAAGTGGTATGGCCAATTGGTTTGGTAGATTCCCTATTTTGAGTTCAATAACTCAATTTTGACTTAGCAATTGATCTTTTAAAGTGAGAATCGAATTCTTAGCTTTTTATTATAATGATCCAATCATCATAATACTTATATGATTAATTTTAGTCGATATAATTTATGTTATTAGTTCAAGTAGAGTATAATGACAAGTTTTAGAATGATAAAGTTTCATAAACCGAGTGACTTGGGTTGAAAACCAAGTCACTACTATCCAATTACAACCAAAAGTTAATAAAAGGAAATAAACAAATTTCCATTGTCAAACAAGGAAATAAAGAGTTTCTAAAACAACGTCACACAATACAACCTAAATAAGGAAGAGAACACAAAATGAGTCAAAGCTTCCTTATGTCTTCATCCATGGGTGGCTACTTTAGCTTCCCTTGAAGAATCTCTTTAGGCTTGCTTGTCCTTGCCCTTGTCCTTGCTTGGGTGCCCTAATTACAATTAAAAAAGGTAAGAATCACAACTTGTATCTGAAAGTTCATAGACGCTAATTAGACTCATCTAATTAGTTACTAAATTACTTGTTAATTTAGTGTTTAATAAATATCTATGTAACATGCATGCAAATTCAAATGCATAATAAAAAGTAAGAAGAAATTTCCTTACATTGGGAAATTTCGGTTTATATGGGCACAACAAGAAACACCTTTCTTGTTGTTCTTGTGCTAGAAAGAAATAGATGATCCTCCTTGTAATCTTCAAATTAGAAGACCTCCTTTAAGATGCACCCAAGAGAGAACCCAAACTAATCACTTAGTTTTTGACTAGAAAACACAAGTGATAAGATGAACTAATATTAGATTTTATTACTACTCTAGTAATAGGAAAATATTAGTATTTGAGAGTTTTAGAGAGATGAGGATTTTTAGTGAGATAAACATGCAAAATAAGAATGAACAAGCAAGTAAAATGAACAACAAATTTGTCCATTTAAGGACAAGAGTGGTCCGGCCATGTGAGCCCTTGTGGCCTCTTATTTTGTTTAAAATAATCTCATGCAAATTACTTTGAGTGTAGTAGTGAATAAGACCATGATCATGTGTCATAAACATGACATGATCACATGTTGTAGTGTAATACAAGAAACAATAATCATCATGTTATACACTACAATAATCCGGCCTCCACTAGTGACATATGGTCCATTTTGATTTTTGATATTTGTCCCACAAATACTTATAATCATATACTTAAATATCTTGTATAATTAAAGGTTAATTTGATCATATAACAATTATATGACTCAAATTAATAAATAATATACACTTAACTTTTAAGTGATATTTTATCATTATATCAATATATAATGGGTCCCACAATGCCTAGTTAGTTTATTTTACAACTCCTTGTAAATATAATTAACTAATCACCTCTACCTCAAAGTATATGCATAACCTCAACTAATTTAATGAATTAACTATTAATCATTAAATTAAATCTTATTCAATCGTATTAAAATAAGACGTAAAATTTATTTAGTCAATTATCGTATAATTTACTAATAAACTTATCCGGAATGAGTTCGTAACTCAATTTCCAATAAATAACTCTCGTAACTAAACATATATCAAATATATATATAAAGTACTAATTAATATGTATCGTATACAATTAATTAGATTTCTGTTTGGGTCTCATCCTATAGGTGTGACCGAAAGGGGTCAGTTGATTACCGCCGTCATACGACAATAACGTCTAACTCTAGTCAGCTGACCGTTATTGATTTACGTTAATCAACTGACGTGGAGTATAAAAATACTAGTCATCCCACTAATATTCCAAAATGAGATTTATTATACAAGTGCACTATTGTGGAGGACACTTACTCCAACAATCTCCCACTTGTCCGATACAAGTTGTGCATGTAGCACACTATTGCGGAGGACTCATACTCCCACAATATCTCCCACTTGTCTCGACAAGTTGTGTGCTACCAATTCTCTTGTCACTTTTGTGTCACATCCTCCCACTCATCGTAAGGTGTCTTTCAGGTCGCACTTGCGATTGGAAAAATAAATTGAGTGGTTTTCTCGATCTGGAGAGTAACTGTCTGACCGGAAAATCTACCATAAATCTCTTCCGAGCGTGGCCACGCATTTCCAGTCACTACTCCTCGAGTGGCCCGAAGATGTTAATACCCAACGTGGGTGGACAATTCCTGTTGACCCAACTTACACTGTATAATGCAAATCACCATGACCCAGTAGATGCCCATCGGCCTCCTTTCACGGCACGACCTAGGACAAAAACCAAAGTCAATCGGAAAATACACCGACTCAGGTAAATGGTCGCCAGTCTAAAGAATCGACTCATAGGAATATAATAGAAATCCCCGCCACGACCAGGCTTCAACAATTTTGATAAGGGACTCTATCATGGTCACTGTCCGACAGAGTGTCTCTACAGTCTGTCTATGTAAACGATCAGTCATCCCCATGACCCCATGGTGCTGAACCAACCATCGATCGACTTACAATCTAGTCATTTCGAGACGTCACCTTATGCAAATGACTAGGGACAATTACTAAGTTCATCATGTTCACTTGAATTGAGTTCAACCTATCTTATAACCAATTCGGACAAAACAAAGTAATAAAATTTAGTCAATACTAAATAAAAGAGCTCATATAAAACTCGAACAATGAATGCAATTATCATATATGCAAAATATTGATACAACATTCAATTATTACATATCATATAATCTAGAGGAATTCAGGAACTCGTCTTAATCCCATCGAGACGACATGACTGTCATGTTTAGCCTTTGTAAGAGGCTTGGTTAGAGGATCAGCGATGTTATCGTCTGTCCCAACCTTACATACATCTATTTCCTTCCTCTCCACGTAATCTCTAATTACATGGTATTTCCTAAGTACATGTCTAGACTTGTTACTAGACTTGGGCTCCTTTGCTTGAAAGATAGCCCCACTGTTATCACAATACATCGTGATGGGATCTGTGGCAGTAGGGACTACTCCTAGTCCTTCCAAGAACTGCCGAATCCACACAGCTTCCTTTGCAGCCTCTGATGCCGCGAGGTACTCAGCTTCTGTTGTAGAATCCGCAGTCACGCTTTGCTTGAAGCTCTTCCAGCAAACGGCTCCTCCATTCAACATAAAGACATAGCCGGATTGGGATTTTAAATCATCCCTATCAGTTTGGAAACTAGAGTCCGTGTAACCCTTTACACGTAACTCAGTCTCTCCTCCAAACACCAAGAACGAATCTTTAGTCCTTCGTAAGTATTTAAGGATGTTCTTTACGGCTATCCAGTGACTCTCACCTGGATTGGCTTGATAACGACTCGTCATGCTCAAAGCATAGGCGACGTCAGGGCGAGTGCACATCATAGCATACATGATTGACCCAACTGCTGAAGCATAAGGGATCAACTTCATGCGTTCAATCTCCTCGGTGACGGTAGGACTCTGGGATTTACTCAGAGTGATACCATGACCTATTGGAAGAAAGCCTCTCTTAGAGTCTTTCATTTTGAACCGATCAAGAATCTTATCTATATAAGCTTCTTGACTTAACGCTAGTATCCTTTTGGATCTATCTCTATAGATCCGGATACCCAAAATGCGTTGTGCCTCTCCCAAATCCTTCATCTGGAAATGTTTCCCAAGCCACTCCTTGGTAGAAGTAAGCATTGGTATGTCATTCCCAATGAGAAGTATGTCATCCACATACAAGATAAGGAAAGTAACTTTGCTCCCACTAAACTTCATGTATAAACATGGTTCCTCGACACTTCGAGTGAATCCATTTTGTTTAATTACATGATCGAAGCGATGATTCCAACTCCTTGATGCTTGCTTAAGACCATAAATGGATCTCTTAAGTTTGCATACCTTCTTAGGGTTGGATTTATCCTCAAAACCTTCAGGTTGTGTCATGTACACTTCCTCTTCTAGAATCCCATTCAAGAAGGCGGTTTTGACATCCATTTGCCAAATTTCATAGTTATAAAATGCGGCAACCGCTAAGAGAATCCTAATGGATCGAAGCATAGCGACTGGGGCAAAAGTTTCGTCATAGTGTAAACCATGAACTTGAGTGAAGCCTTTTGCCACCAATCTAGCTTTGTAGATATCATTATGTCCATCTATGCCATTCTTGATCTTGTAGATCCACTTGCACTGAAGAGGTCGCACCTTCTCAGGTAAGTCTACCAAGTCCCATACTTGATTTTCGTACATAGAATCCATTTCGGATTGCATGGCCTCTAGCCAATGCTTGGAGTCGGGACTAGAAACGGCCGACTTGTAGGTTGTGGGTTCATCACTTTCAAAAAGTAATAAATCACCATCTCCCTCGATACATCCGAGGTATCGATCAGGCTGATAACTAATTCTACCTGACCTTCTAGGGACAATAACCGTTTCAGACGAGGAGGGAACGTTTTCCTCCACTTCATTTTCGGTTTGTGGCTCCACTTCATTTTCGGTTTGTGGCTCTCGAACTTCGTCAAGTTCGAATTATCTCCCACTCTGCCTTTTAGAAACGAAATTGCTTTCTAGAAAGACAGCATCACGAGACACAAACACTTTGTCCTCATGGCGGTTGTAGAAGTAATATCCACGAGTCTCCTTAGGATATCCTACAAAATAACATTTATCGGATCTGGGTGCGAGCTTGTCATTAGACTTCTCATGAACAAACGCCTCGCAACCCCAAATTTTCATAAACGACAAATAAGGAACCTTTCCTTTCCATATTCATATGGAGTTTTATTGGCTGCTTTAGTCGGGCTACGATTTAGTGAAAATATTGCGGTTAAGATGGCAAATCCCCAAAACGAGTCAGGAAGCTCTGTAAGACTCATCATCGACCGAACCATATCTAATAAAGTTCGGTTTCTCCTTTCAGACACACAATTTAATTGAGGTGTTCCAGGAGGAGTCCATTGTGATACTATACCGCAATCTTTTAGGTGTGAATCAAATTCATAATTTAGATATTCACCACCACGATCGGATCGTAGGGTTTTTATCTTCTTATTCAATTGGTTTTCCACTTCATGTTGAAACTCTTTGAACTTTTCAAAGGCTTCACTCTTATGCCTCATTAAGTAGACGTATCCATATCTACTTAAATCGTCGGTAAAAGTAATGAAGTACTTGTAACCACCTCTAGCTTGGAGAGTCATTGGGCCACATACATCGGTATGTACAAGGCCTAATACTTCACTTGCTCGTGTCCCTTTTCCTGTAAAAGGAGCACGAGTCATCTTGCCCAAAAGACAAGATTCGCATTCACCATAAGATTCGTAATCAAATGGTTTGAGAAGTTTCGTTGAAACGAGTCTCTTTATGCGTCGTTCGTTTATATGACCTAAACGACAATGCCAAAGGTATGATTGATTAGGTTCACCTAATTTGAGCTTCTTGCTTTCGATATGATATATTTCATTAACATTATCAAGAACATAAATGCCTCCAATAGAGATGGCTTTACCATAAAACACATCATTAAAAGAAAACGAACAACTATTGTTCTTGATTACAAAAGAGAAACCCTCCGCGTCAAGTACGGAAATGGAGATAATGTTCTTAGTCAAGGAGGGTACAAAATAACAATTATTTAAATACAACTCAAGACCACTAGCTAAGGTTAGTACATAAGTTCCTACGGAGACGGCGTCAACTCTTGCTCCATTCCCCATTCGTAGGTCCACATCACCCTTGGCTAGTGCTCGCACGTCCTTCAGCCCCTGCAAGTGAATACAAAGGTGAGAACCACATCCAGTATCAAATACCCAAGTGGAAGTGCAAGCATAGTTAATATCTATCATATAGAGAGAAGAGAGGATTATACCTGACGGTGTCACACATCCGTCCTTCTTATCCTTCAAATACTTGGGACAATTGCGTTTCCAATGTCCCTTGCCTTTACAATAAAAGCATTCGGCTTCGGCGTGCTTCTTACCCTTAGCCTTGGCATTGCTATTCATAATAGCTTTGCCCTTTCCCTTTCCTTGCTTCTTAAATTGGGCTTTGGCTTTTCCCTTCCCCTTTTGAACCCCTAGCTTTCAAGTTCTTCAATCTCATTGTAAGAACATCCTTTTGCTCACTCCCACTTGCTTCCATATCCCTTTCGACTTGGGTAAGGAGAGCATGGAGCTCGTGAAAGCTCTTATCCATGCCATGCATGTTATAGTTTGCCCTAGCTTGGGCAAACTTGGGAGGAAGTGAGTGAAGGATGCGGCCAACCGCTAGCTTCTTAGGAATTTGACCCCTAGACGATCTAGAGTGTCAACATGTTCCACCATCTTAAGCACATGTGGACCAACCTTTTGGCCCTTCTCTAGCTTGGCTTCAAAAAGCCGAGTCAAAGCATTGTATTGGCGAATCTCGGGTGATTGAGAAAAAGCCAATGTCACCCTAGAGAATATCTCATATGCTCCAAGGGTGATGTATTGTTGCTTAAGGCTTGAGGACATCGACCAAATCAAGACCATCTTGACGTCGTTTGCTACCTTAAGGTATTCCTCATAGGCGGCTTTGGCCGCATTAGTGGCTCTTGGGCCGGGTTCATTGGGAGGTGCCTCGGTCAAGTAGCGCAAAACGTTATCCGATAACGCCGCACTCTTGATCGTTTGCTCCCACTCGACGAAATTAGTTCCATCGTCTTTTAAGATGCATTTGTCCATAACGGACCTTAGCCATGAGTCTTTTCCTAGTTGAACGGTGTTGTTATTGTTTGCCATTGCGAATTATGAATAACTACAACAAAATTAGGAAATATTAACATTCATTGTTTTAATCATTTTACTTGTATAACCAATTTAAACAAGTCACTCATATAATGACCCCTCACGAAATTATATAAGCGATTCCGAGACCCGCATTTTAGACAAAAGAACATGTTATGCAACTTTTATGTAAAAGACGGTAAGTCAACTTTGACTAATTCTACTCCTAGAACTCTCGGTCGACGGATTTCAACTAAACCCATCTCCTAGTCCCAAGATAACGCTTATCTTGTTGAGTCCAACCCAATTTAGGCGTGTGATCGTATCACCCTACTTACCCGAGGTAAAAAGGTCCACGTTGTGGTTGTCCTAATGAACACGGGGTTCATAGGTGCTTCAATTGGTAAGGCTAAATCTCAATTCCTTTTTTAAGTTATGTGAGAGGTCATGCCAATTTTAGTTATTAATTCCCTATAAGTGAACTAAGTCGGCGAATTTTGAATAACGTTGAATTGACAATCGATAAATAAAATGCATGTTGGTGAATTTGGCATGTGCGGAAAAATAAAGCAAGCAATCAAATTAAATCCTAGTATGGTCACCTAGCTAATCTAATTAACTAGAGGATTACAAATCGGAAACCAACTCCTTGGTCCCTTGCCTCTTCATGGAACGCCTTCCAATATGGCACCGTCTTTTGGAACACCGACTTTGGGAATCACCGTCTTCACAATAAATAATTACAAAAATACAAATGAATACATAGCAAATTCCTATTATACATTTGATCTATAAAATGAAATTATTAATTATTACAAAACGGCGATACGAAATCGCAATAAATTACAACCAAATCGGTATTCCCTTACATTACGGGTAAGACCGATTAAAATAATCTAGGCCATACTAGGTACAACTTGCAATAAAATAAATAAATGACATTCATTCATTCAACAACATAAATAAAAATGCTGTAAAATCATGCCGAAATCACCCTCAACACTTGTCATGTTCATTCTAGCTCGGTTTTTACGAATTTTATCGATTTTTATCTACTAAAAATCAATAATCAACACTTAAATCGTATTTAAGCTCAAACTAATTATCTAAACTGATTTAGAACTCAAAATTAGTCCCTACTAATTTCATTTGAATTTAATTAGTTTGATTTGATCGCATTTGCTATTTAAAGAGATTTAATCATAACTTTTATGAATTAAACCCAAAATAAAAAGAAAAATCATTAAAATTGAAACCAAAAATATTTGTACATACTGGAACACTTCCAGGAACCTCAAGAACAAAAACCATTTGCCCAAAAATTTGAAATGATTTTATGAACAAATAGCTTTATAAGAATCGGTTTTTATCAAATAAAAACCAACTAAAATAGTAAAATGATGAAACAAATTTTCAAATTTTACCAGGATGCTATAAATAATATTTTAAAATGTACAAAAAATTGTCAACTCCAGAAAGTCTCGTTTCAGTTTTAAGAACAAAATAAATCCTTTAAATCGATCTTTATCCAATAAAAATCAATAACCATGCAATACATGACTAAATGTCACGAAACTTTACATACAATATTTACACCATGCATGTGAGAACATGTTAAAAATTTGAGGCCAGATTCAACATGCAACTATTTTTAGTTAACTTTTAACATAAAACCGCATGTTAACTCGGTTATTAAGGCCATAAAACATAATAAATAGCAAATTAATTCGTAAATTCACCAAATTTGACCACAAACATTTTGAGGTAAGTAGGTATGCATGGAAATCAGAAAATTTCGTGAAAACCATTTTTAACATAAATTTTCGATTTTTTACTCAAGTTATCGTATAACCCGATTTTAAGATAATGCTTAAAATCAACATGCATGCTACAAGCTAGCTCTGATACCACATGAAAGTTCATAGACCCCAATTAGACTCCTCTAATTAGTTACTAAATTACTTGTTAATTTAGTGTTTAATAAAGATCTATGTAACATGCATGCAAATTAAAATGCATAATAAAAATAAGAAGAAATTTCCTTACATTGGGAAATTTCGGTTTATATGGACACAACAAGAAACACCTTTCTTTTTGATCTTGTGCTAGAAAGAAATAGATGATCCTCCTTGTAATCTTCAAATTAGAAGACCTCCTTTAAGATGCACCCAAGAGAGAACCCAAACTAATCACTTAGTTTTTGACTAGAAAACACAAGTGATAAGATGAACTAATATTAGATTTTATTACTACTCTATTAATAGGAAAATATTAGTATTTGAGAGTTTTAGAGAGATGAGGATTTTTAGTGAGATAAACATGCAAAATAAGAATGAACAAGCAAGTAAAATGAACAACAAATTTGTCCATTTAAGGACAAGAGTGGTCCGGCCATGTGAGCCATTGTGGCCTCTTA